>JAVDBV010083104.1:0-21462 GCA_032619315.1 Piper longum | reverse complement strand
CGGGGGCCTTCTTGGAGGAGTTCTTGCGGTTCTTGGTGATGGGGACGGCTGCTGTGGACAAGACCGTGCGGTTTCGATCTTGCCAGGTTATTTCCGAGGTGGGTTTTTCTTTTGATGTTAGTTGATTCGTTCATCGATCTGTGCGGCGTCCAATGTTGGTTGAATCTTTGTTAGAGCCTTTTGATTCTGCCCTAATTGGATGTGGAAATTAGGAACTCTTTATCGGGCTATTTTTTTGGGAATCGAAGTGCACGTTTGAATGTTTTGCTCAAAGCTATGTAATAAAAGCAGTTCTTTTGTTTTTGTTTTTTTTAATGGCTATGCTAGCCAAAATTTTGACTAATATTTGTTGTCGATGTTGGATTCTTCTTAATCATACGGAGCAGTTGATGCCGTTCATTTTTAGGCAGCTATCAGATGTTGGAAAAATTCAATCTTGCTTGTTTCCAAGCATAACACTCATTTTGATTGGATATGCTAGCTTTGATTATTTGATAGGTTACGCTATCTGAAATTTTGATTATTTGATTGGTTAGGCTGGCTGAAACTTTGATTATTTGATTGGTTGTCTATATATGGACACTTCTTGGCTGTGCTGAAGGGGCATACAGGGCAGTGATGCCGTTCATTTTTGGACGGCTATGAGATGATAAATCTTCAAATATAAATAACAAATGATTGAGTTGATGATCTTATCTATTTCTCTCGAAAATACATGTCATTAGCTTCATTTTATTTCTCATAGCTAATGGATTTTGCATTTTTATTCAAGGTAAAAAGGATGTATGTTGTCTTACCAGATAATGATGCTGTTGCCAGATGATGCAGAAGTGAGTGATGTGCTTTGGGATGAGTTGATAGACACCTTGAAGGAGCGAGTAGAAGAGAAAGTGCCCCTTGTCAGGGTTTTGCTGTGCGTGCACTTTCACGATTTGCAAACGATATTGAAGATGGCAGTGATATTGTTGACTTATTTATTGAGGCTTTGCCTCAAGAACCTTGTGCAGTAAGTTGCTTTTTTTTATACTTATGTATTAATATCAGTTACAGTTGCCACTTTCTGTTGAGTAGCGTAAATGAGGTCAACAACAACAAATCTTTTTCCTAGTTACCGCCTATGCAGCTTGACATGATTGTGAACATAAAACAGCATTACATTATGAACTCTACTTTTATAACTTTATTGGTTCTCTATATCTGTAACCGAGTAGCAGTTCTTTGTGACAAAATGTCATTGTCTAAAGCCATTATCCTCTATCAGATTGTACGTTCTGCTGCAAGATCTCATGTTTTTTAGTGTTCTACTTTTCCAGATTCATATCGTCCTCTTAATGGTCGTCCTCATTGTTTCTATGCTTTGGTGTAATTAATTCATTAGCAATAACGCTTTTTTAGCATAGTTTGGATTTTCATGGTTTTTGACATTGGAGCATAAATATTTATGTTCCAGTCTTTGAACACTGTGATGAAGGTTTAGGAAGTTGCCTTTTGAAGTATTCTTTAATTTTTTGTATGTGATCATGGTATGATAGTTGAGTAAGAATCATGGAAAGTCTATTTGGGATATAGCATACTGTACAAATGTATGTTTTTTCAAGTGAATCATTTTTAGTGTTGCTCGGTGAAGTATACTCAAAAGAATTTTTTAAATGATGGTATGTGTAGGAAGTTCGGAAAGTGGTGCTTTTAAGCTTTCCACCGTCTAATGCCACATCTGCTGTAATAAAATAGCGGACTCTCGATGCCAGTGAATCTGTTCGAAAGGCTGCTTATTTTGTTTTGGCCAATAAGTTTCCCCTTCAAAGCCTCTGGCATGGTTTGAATTTTTCAAATAAATAATCTCCAAATTTCACTTTTAAAATTTTACTTTATCTGAGAATTTTGTATGTAAGTATCTCAGTATGACTAGTGAATGCATTCATTAATGGGAATGAAGAGTTTGAAAGTAGCATATAAAATGTCATTGTTCTTTATTTTGGCTATTTTTAAGGTGTTTTAAAACAAAATGATGCGAACTGTTCTTCCCATTATTATTGCATTGAACATGAATTTTTTGAGCCTGCAGTATCAAACAGCGAACAATCATTCTTCAAAGAGGTCTGGAAGAAAGGTCTCAGACAGTCATGAAGGAGTGTTTGAAGTTATTGAAGGATGAGTGGCTATTGCAATCATGTGGGGGAGATGTTGTTGCACTTCTTAGGTACTTAGATGTGGAAACATATGAATGGGAAAGGGAGTTTGTTATGGACGCTCTTCTGAAATCAGAAACAGTTAAAATACAGGATGGCCAGGGTATAAGAAACTATATTTTTCCAACTAGAGATGAAAATGAAGGAGTGGAATTACTTGATAAAAAATGTTCATGATTGGATTGTAAAAAATCTTATTTTTTCTGAATCTGATATACTTGTCTTTAGAAAGTTCTGCTTCAAGGATACTGTTGATTGAACCAGAGGTTGCCATGTATTGGAGGACAGTTTGCTACCATTTGCGTGCTCAAGCACAGGTCAGTAGATTAATTTTCTGGCACGTCTATTGTTTATCAAATATTCTTTAAATATCATGTATTAATTTTTGTATAATTTTTAATTATGGCCAGGTTCTTATTTGAGTTCTTTATTATACACCTGCTGTTTGCATTTTCTTTAATGTCCATAATTTATACCTGAATCACCAATTGAACTGGCCTTTCAGTTTATCTTGGCACATACATGTGATTGTTGAGCCTTCCCATCAAGTTCCTTTGTCTAAAATTTTCGGTCTATCTCTTCATGGCTTGACTCATGATGAGATACTTTCCAAAGTATGATTTGCATGTTTATAGTTTCCCATATTAATGAAGTTAATTGTTGTGATCTGGGCAGGTCAGATGCAGCCACAACAGGTGGGACAGAGGCAGCTGTCTATGCGGCAGAGGCTTCAGAAAGAAATGACCTACTGGAGATGATTCTTCCGGCAAATATTGTGGATTATGTAGACCTAGTTAAAGCTCATCTTAGTGCGGGTAAAACCATAACTCATTGTAATTGTTAAAACCATAACTCATTGTAATTGTTCATGTTTCTGGCAGTAGCCGATGCACATATATATATACAGATATATGTTACTAGTCTGCTTTATTTACAAGTTTTATTGGGGCAACCATGCAGACCTGCGGACAAACAAACTAACTTTTTCGTGTTTCTTCAGGATCAACTAGTCGCTTCACATCTAGACAATTGCTATTGCTTGGGACAATGCTCGACTTTTCTGATGCCACTATTAGGAAAATTGCAAGCATCTTTGTGGAAGAACTACTGTGCAAACCTGCAGAGCATGATGAAGATGAGATGGAAACAAAGTTCTTATGGGAGATGGGATCAATCTTGGTGGTGATAAGGACTGGGTGAGAGCAGTTTCCGAGTTGGTAAGAAAGGTTCATGCATCCATTGCCGAATTTTATGAAGTAGTTAATGTGATAATCCAAAAACATGCTGATCCTTGTCGAGAAAGAGCAGCAGACTTCATGGAATGGATGCATTGTCTGGCAGTGGTAGGTCTGTACTTGGAGGCTGTGAAATCCCTATCAAACGTGAAAGGATTGGGCATTGCAGCTTCAGAGATATTGCAGTCAGTATTACTTCAAGGGTAAGTTGGCTTCCTATTTTCACTCTATGCTTATCATGGAAGACGGCCAACTATGCTTGCTTTTTTATACATAGAGAGTTAACAAATATGTTAATTAATTCAGTATAATGAAACAGGTATTTGTACTTGAATTTTGTCACAATATTGCTTTCTTTAGTGGAGCTCGTTTGCACTGATTCAGTTTTTTTATTATTTAACTGAAACTATAATCACCGTATAACTGTGAAATTTATTTTGCCTTATTGTCAAGAAAGTATGTGCTTCTGTGATGCAATTGTGACTTGGAGTGCATCTATTTCGTTGTACCGTGCTTTATATTTTTGGTTATTTTGATCATTGAAACACATTGCTTACAGGCAAGGCATACTCACATAGATGTTCAAAGGGCTTCAGTAAGGTGTCTTGGCCTCTTTGGTTTGAAGGAAGCTAAATTAAGTGGAGAATTAGTAAGACAATTGCATGTTTCTTTTATTTCCAGTCCAATCTCTGTTAGTATCATGGCAAGTAAGGCTCTTTTAGATCTTGTCATGAGGCATGGGCCTGACGAACTTGATAGAGCTATTGGGTTAGAGCAGTCATACCACGAAATGGATATTCTTTCGGAGCTGAATTTAGGTGATTTTGATAGTAACACAAAGGTGAAAGTGCTTGATTTTCTTTCATTTGGACTCAATGGAGACAATTGGAAAGATTGTGTCGAAGCAGATGCAGACGAAACTGTGCAAGCAATACTGGGGGAAGGATTTGCAAAGATCCTTCTTCTAAGCAATAATTATCCCATTGTCCCAGCATCCTTGCATCCTTTGGTGCAAGGAAGACTTTTTAAATTGTACTTCAGCAATGAAACAAAAAATTTGCACAAGTATGCTTGTTTTTTTTTTGGTTAATTGCTTCCAACTTACGTTTATGGACAAAAATTAATTTGATCTGCTTTTGTAACAGGTTGAGACAATGCTTATCGGTGTTCTTTGAGCATTATCCTGCGCTCTCTGTTGATCATAAAGAAATCTACACCAAAACTATAGTTTCGCTTCTTGTTCATATATAATGTGTACGTTATCTGATGATAAGTGATTGTATCCTTGCAGAAGTGCATCTCAAAGTCGTTTATTGTTTGGTAATGCAGGAGGAGCACCTGTTGTCGTGTCTGCGCAGCTAAAACTTGGAATCCAAATATGTCGTTTTATGCTGCAAATGATGCAAGTACCACTTTACCCGAAAGCATCTAAAGGACAGCAACGTGATAAGATG
The DNA here is from genome assembly GCA_032619315.1 of Piper longum. Lineage (NCBI taxonomy): Eukaryota > Viridiplantae > Streptophyta > Magnoliopsida > Piperales > Piperaceae > Piper > Piper longum. Next base: position 16,584 of record JAVDBV010083104.1, on the reverse strand, counting down.
GTTTTAGAAAGCTCCGATATTCCAAGTCTGGAATGTACAGAGTAAGGCCTTGCCATTCGCATTGCTGTAGAGGTAGTTCACTTTCTTCAAATGAAAATCATAGTCTTGCGCAGCTTCTCTTACACATATGCACATACTCTATGCATACATGTTGAAGAGAAGTGAGCCACACATTGTAGACAGCTATTTCTGAAAAATTCCTGACATCTTGTTCAATGGTTTCTTGTAATTATTAAGGTGATTAGCTGTCCTATGAAGAAGGGCAGCGCTGGAAAGTCATACATGATGTCTTTGTGTAAAATAGTTGGCTTGCTTCGTTTTCGACCTTCAGAGCAACTGGGTATTAAGTGCATGAGAAGTCTCCTGCCTCGTATTGTTGAATATGTATCAGGAGATACCGAAGTTCTTAAGGAGTTACACATTTAAGAAGCTTCGATGTAGAACTGTCCCAAGAGCAAGCCAACATCGTATTTGGTAATCCCAAACCTATTTATTGATCTGTAACTTAGTTCAATTTCTCGTTTGATGGAAGTATGGATTGATCTGATGAGATAGAAATTTGATTTACATTAGATGAAGGTTTTAGTGGTGCTTTGAGCGAGAAAAAAAAATGACTGGGATTTATATTGGTGGTGAAACTTGTTTGTCTGCATTGTAGGATGAACGCACTTAGGTAAATTGGAGTTGGATGCTGATCTTGCTCGTGACCTCTCCTCTGTAACCATGCCCGCGACACCAGTTGTGCGTTCTAGTCGAGCCACTCCTACAAGGAGGTGGGCAAGACGTGAAGAAGATTCTAGCGAGGAGGAGGAAGCATCATCTGTTGCATCTCTTACAGTTCCTTCAATGGCTACTCGATCTCAGAGAGCAAGCAAGGCCATTGTCATGAGTAGCTTAGTAGTTGAAGGGTCGGAATCCGGCGGCGAAGAAGAGGACTCGGACATTACATCAACTGATTGTTCAGAGGATTGAGACATGTACCGTCTTTTCATTAATAACGTACTGTGTTGTCTGTATTTTTTTGGAATTCAAAGCTGGAATGTAGAAAATATTTGAATATAGTAACGGAGTTACGTGTAATTTAAATTTTTTGCCTTTGTATTTTACAGGTGTTCATGGGGGATTATGAATTGTTCTACTAATTTGAAGCCTATATGCTTTTGCAGATTATGAACTGTTCATAGTTTGATTTTGCTCAACTTGAACTTGATATTTAACGGAGATAGTGTTCATGTCCTTGGATTCTTTATTTAAAGCTTGATATTTTACCCAAAAAATTAGTTTTTAGATATTTATATTGGGTTTTCTTTTAAAATTGATTAAAATAATTGTTTAAAATTAGTTTTCATTATATTATTTGTAAATTACCGGAAAATTGAATATATTTAGATTTTTAAAAAATATTTTTTTAATTATACAAATTAAGTTGGCTCAAACTTGAAAACATGAAGTAAAGTTTAACTTGATTTGTCAATAAACAATGCTGATGGCATGCACATTATAAATCTTACAATGCACATTATAAATCTTATAATTGTTTAAAATTAGTTTACATTATATTATTTGTAAATTACCGGAAAATTGAATATATTTAGATTTTAAAAAAATATTTTTTTAATTATACAAATTAAGTTGGCTCAAACTTGAAAACATGAAGTAAAGTTTAACTTGATTTGTCAATAAACAATGCTGATGGCATGCACATTATAAATCTTACAATGCACATTATAAATCTTATAATTGTTTAAAATTAGTTTACATTATATTATTTGTAAATTACCGGAAAATTGAATATATTTAGATTTTAAAAAAATATTTTTTTAATTATACAAATTAAGTTGGCTCAAACTTGAAAACATGAAGTAAAGTTTAACTTGATTTGTCAATAAACAATGCTGATGGCATGCACATTATAAATCTTACAATGCACATTATAAATCTTATAATTGTTTAAAATTAGTTTACATTATATTATTTGTAAATTACCGGAAAATTGAATATATTTAGATTTTAAAAAAATATTTTTTTAATTATACAAATTAAGTTGGCTCAAACTTGAAAACATGAAGTAAAGTTTAACTTGATTTGTCAATAAACAATGCTGATGGCATGAACATTATAAATCTTACAATGCAATGCACGGAAATAAGATGATTGGTGACTTGGCTATATCATTTTAAAATTATCATCTAAATAATAGAGATCAATTTTTACTTTTATTAATAAAAGGAGAGTTAAAAGTCATATTGCCTTAAAAATTAAGAGATTTAATCAATAAATATATACCAAATAAAATAATATATTAATAAATGTGGGACCCTTACTTTGTATTTCAAAGTTGGCGCCAAACCAAACAACCAAGAGCACCCGCCAAGAGCAGAAGCGGTGAAGGCCCCATGGCTGCCGACGTCTATTCGCCGGACGTCTATTCGCCAGACGTCACTCTTCCTTCTTGTTGGGCCCTTTGGGCCCCTACCCAAGCTTCACCAACATTGTTGGGCCCTTTGGGCCTCCAAAAGAAACTTTAAACAACCAAAGGAAAATTCGCAATAGGTGTCGCACCCACAACTCCAGCGACCCCGCACCCACTTAGAAACTTCCTTCAAATCATCAAATGGAACTTATGAAGGAAACAATCAAATTATCAAGTGGAACTTATGAAGAAAACAACCACACCCACTTAGAAAACTCCCCTCAAATCATCAAGTGGAACTTATGAAGGAAACAATCAAATCATCAAGTGGAATTTATGAAGGAAACAATCACAATCGACGCAGTTCGAACTTGGCCCTGATATCTCTATTAGGCCTTTTTGGCCCACATCTGAGCTCCAATAATACTGTTGGGCCCTTTAGGCCTTTAAAAGAGAGTAGGAATAAGGCTTTCTCATTAGCCTATATACAAGTCACCAATAACATCTACGACAATAACATCTACGACAAACGGACAAACCCAACACTTCTCAACTTTACTTCCCCACTCCCCTTTCCACGCGCCTCCTCCTCCTCCTCCCTCGCCCTCGCCCATCATTTCCTGCCCGAGATCGACGTTCATGGCCATTTGGACGATGCCATTGCCGCCTTCCGGTTTAATACAAGTGGATTAATAGGGAATGTTTATATGTGCAATAGCCAAGTCGGGTGATTTAATTTATACGTGATGGGTGTTCGATGAAATGCGTGAGAGAAATGTGGTGTCCTGGACTTGCTTGATGTCTGGGTATGCGCGGTGAGGAGGTCTGTTGTCTTTTTCGTGGTATGGTTTGGGAGGGATTCGAGCCTACTCATTCTTTTTGGAAGTGCGCTTGGGCGTATCAGGAGCTGAATTACCGTGGACTTGTGCTAGGTAGGTAGATCCATGGGTTGGTTTTGAAGACCCTCTATTGTTTGGATAATGCTGGGTGCAATGCTCTCGTTTTGATGTATGGATATTGCTGCAGTTCTTCCAATGATGCCCAGCGCGCCTTTGATTGTATTTCGGCCAAAAACTCAATTTCGTGGAATTGTATGATATCAATTTATGTTCGTCAGGGGGATGTTTTATCGGCTTTTGAATATTTCAAATTCAGCGGAGTTTGGGATTTGTCCAAATGAGTAAAGTTATGGTAGTCTAGTTTCTGCTGTGTGTTCGGCTAGTTCAGAGTTGAATGATTCTGATCTGTGCCCTATTGAACAAATACTTTCCCAGGTTACAAAAATGGGTTTTCAAGTGATTTGTACGTGGGTAGTGCTTTGCTCAGTGCTTTTGCTAGATTAGCTTCCCCTACCGCTGCTAAGGAAGTCTTTGAATCGATGACTGGGAAGAATGCTGTGTGTGTGAATGGATTAATGGTGGGCTTAGTGAAGCAGTCACATACTGAAGAAGCACTATAGATCTTTAAAGACACAAAATGTTTGGTCCTTAGAAACTGTTATTCTTTTGTGGTTGCACTAAGTGCTTGTGCGGAAGCAAAAGAAGGCAGAAGAAGTGGTAGAGAAATACATGGAGTTGTGCTTTGGAACGGTATGATTGATGAAACGATTGGGGTTGGAAATGGCCTGGTAAATATGTGTGCAAAATGTGGTCATATTAGTAATGCTCGCAAAGTCTTTGAGTTGATGCAAGTCAAAGATGTGGTCACTTGGAATTCTATGATCTCTGGTTTAGACCGAAATTGTTCCTTTGAGGATGCAGTGGAGAATTTTGTTATAATGAGAAGAAGCGGAATTGGTCCCTCTAGCACTTTAAGCTCTTGTACAAGCTTAAGACTCACCAGATTTGGATTTCAGTTGCACTCTGAGAGGATCAAACTAGGTCTTCATTGGACGTCTCTGTGATGAATTCTCTTTTAGAGTTGTATGCAGAGTCAGGATCCATGTTTGATAGCGGTAAGCTTTTCAGTTTGATGCCTTGTTTAGACATAGTTTCCTGGAATTCTATCATCGGTGTGTTTGCAAATTTAAAAGATTCTATCTTGAAAGCTATTGATTATTTCTTAAAGATCATGAGATGCGGTTAGACTCCTAATAGAGTAACCTTCATGAACACCTTTGGTATATTATCATCACTTTCATGCCTTGCACTAGGCCAGCAAGTTCATGCTTTAGTTGTCAAAATTTCCCTGGTCAGAAGATTCTGCAGTGGAAAATGCATTTTTGTCCTTTTATGCCAAGAGTGGGGAATTGGATGCTTGTGAACATCTTTGCCATTGCTTGTCTAAGAGGAGAGATAACATATCTTGGAAGTCAATGCTTTCAGGTTATACACAACAAGGCCTATTGGAAAAAGCCTCAGATTTTCGATGGTTCATGGTCCAACAAGGTCGAAAAATGGATGGCTTCACCATAGCTACAATTCTTGGTGCATGTGCTTCTGTTGCTTATCGCGATCATGGAATGGAGGTGCATGCATATGCTATTAGGTTTAGCTTGGACTGTGATCTTGTGGTGGAAAGTGCGTTTGTTGATATGTACTCCAAGTGTGGGAGAGTAGACTATGCTGTAAAGACTTTTGAGTCCATGCCAATAAAAAATGAATTCTCTTTGAATTCAATGATTTCAGGTTTTGCCCGACATGGACAGGGGGAGAAAGCACTGAAGACTTTTGATTATATGCAAGTTAATGGTCAAAAACCAGATCAGGTAACATTTGTTGGCCTTTTGTCTGCTTGAGTCATTTTGGTTTGGTTGAGCAAGGAATGAAATATTTTGAATCTATGGAGAAAATATATGGGCTGGAACCTGGGATGGAGCACTATTCTTGCATGATAGACATCCTAGGAAGGGCTGTGGAGCTTGATAAAATAGAGGCTTTTGTTGCTAAGATGCCTATTGAACCTAATGTTCTTGTATGGAGGACAGTTATTGCACCATGTACTCGAATAAATAATCATAAACTAGAATCGGGAACAAAATAGCTGACATGCTTTTGAAACTTGAGCCCCAAAACTCCGTAAATTATGTCCTTGTTTCCAATTTATATGCCTCGAAAAGGTGGAAAGATGTGGCAAGAACTCGATCCATCATGGGAATGGTCACTATGAAAAAGGACGCTGGGAGTAGTTGGTCCTCTGTGGCAGGCGATAAATCACACCCTGAGACTTATGCTATTTATGCCCAGCTGCAGTTGCTTAATGAGACTCAGAAATGCTGGTTATGTTCCTCAGACAAAATTTGTGTTGTATGATCTTGAAGTAGAAAATAAAGAAGAATTACTCAGCAATCACAGTGAAAGGCTGAAGACTTTTGATGCTGCAGGTGCAGGTGCAGCTGGAAAGCAATTTCGCTGCAGCTGCTTGTGAAAATAGTATTATCTGATCTCTGCAGACGGTTTTTCAAGCAAGATGTTTTAAATTAAGTTGGATGAGATAGTCGTGCATTGATGCTGGTAGGATCTTATACTGCAAAAACAGTTGTTTTTAACATTTTTTGTTTCTTCAATTGGGACAAGTGGTTTGACCATCTAAAATTAATATAGAGTATTAGAAAGAATTTTCTTAGTTACAATGCACCTAATTCATTTTGTTTGTATAATCCTAGTGTGGTTTGCATATAGCAATTTTATTCATTTTTATTTTGAATTAATGCTTCTTGTAGTAAGCTACTAAATGTGGTCTAGGTCTTCTTGATGGAATGAATCAGTTTTTTCTTTTTTTCATCCTTTTTTATGAAGTAAAAATTCATTTAAAACTCCTTAATTAAAGGGAAACTAGTACAAAGGTAATAATAATTCCGAAGATAAGCAGAAAATAGTACCTTTACTACAGCCTTGCTAGTAGCTTTTTGCGGTTGATTTTGGTTTCGTCATGGTCCTTTTCTCTGTCAGATTGGTACATCATCTGGGCCCTGGGACTATGGATCTCTGCGGAACATTTAGTATTTACTGTAAATTTTGTGGCTGACAGCTTATGATGGGATCAGCAGGTTAGATAGAGGTCACGGCACAACAATGGTGTTTTGTGCCATGAATATGATGCATTGTCATTTGCTAACACCAATCATGCCATTTTTTTAATCATGTATTGAATGACTCTGAATGCTCTTCTTTAGATTTTAGTTTATTTCCTTTTCAGCATTTAAAGAGAAACCTCACATGATGTTGATCGCCCTACTGCCAGCCACTCGTATTGTCAACATCATAGGAGGTAAAGATATGCCTTATCAACCTAGGACCTACTCAGTCTCTATCTTAGCCTTCTTCCGCGAGTATAACTAAATGACTCCATGACTCGACGATATCAGCCTACGATTGCATGAAAATGGTATGAAAGAATTTTACATCGGGTTAGAGTTGCAAATCTGCAAGTTTACTTTTATATTTCTGGATAGTAAATGATTGGTTCTGTCTTCCATCGAAGTTGCAGAGTGAGTTTTGTTTTGGACCATCTACTTTATAAAGCTGAGGGAAGAAGAAAGAGATGTTCCCACTTTAAGATGGGCACTATCCACTTCCTCGTACAACGGCCTTCTTGATCTCCAATATAAGGTGTGAAGCAAGTAGCAGTTGTGCTAAAATTACGTATATTAATAGTGTTTGGTACATAGAAAAATATTCCTGATATGTCAGCGACAATTTTTCTTCAATAAGTTTGAAAAGAGATTACTACTTGATGTATGATTTTTTATGTTTTTATTGAGTTGGTGAAAGCGGATATGAAGATTTGCTGCTTCTCAAAAAGCATTGTTGGTACGCATCAAGCCTTTGTACTAGTTTAGTAGCCTTTAAGGGTGTAATTGAAACAGCTCATGGATTACCGAAGGATTCATGACGACTTAGTAAAAGACAGATGCCTGATGTGATCAGACTTCAGAGGCGAAGTCTTTATTGTTAAGAAGACAATACAATTCGAGTTCATAATATCCCAACTATCTTACAGTAATCCGTACATGAACTTCTGCTTTCATTATCAATTTTGAGATATAATTATGTTTTACCTCGAGGTCTTGTAAAATTTTAGATGTATAAAATTTTGTTTTCTTTATATAAATTCTTGTCATGATTTTCTATTGTATGAGATTCATGTTAGTCATTTTTTTACACTGGATTTGTTTCACCCATTAACCTAATTGCTCTGTTTACTTGAAACATGAACCATATCATGGGCACGCTACCCCAATTCAACATGCTTCGGACTTTTAAAAGGAACTATGAGGAGAAGTTTCTATAAGCTTCAATTCGGGTGGCTGATTGATGGTGTGCTTTTGTGATACACTACAGATTGGGCCTCAATTGGCAATTCCAAGCATATCTAGTCCATGGGTCTCTTTTCGCGATGTAAGTAGGCCCAGCTTCCTCAACGTTCATAATATTTGTGATTATATTACTTATTTCACATATTCTCTTTATTGTTAAAGGAGGATTAAAAATGGTGAAAAGTAGGAAATATAACCAAGCAAAATACAATAAAAAAATTATTATAGTCTATCCCCTTGTTTGATCACAGCCTATCTTTAAAATACGGAGTCTTATCTCTAAAATATTAGATTAATATAGAATACTTCATTATTCATTGAGGGTTTATATGTAAAATTTGAGTCTATTTATAATATAAACCGTGCATGAACACAACATTTTGTCCAGCTGATTATTAAGCTATTGCCACCTTCATAGTATCTTTCTAAATATGGGCCAGTTCTAAATATGAGCTAGGGCACATGAATTTATGGGTTTAAAATACTTGAGACAACTCGTATGTAAGATGTAAAAATCCCACGAGGAGATCGAATGTGAAAATTACATGGAAAAATGGTTCTTTACTCTCATGCCATCGTTAGATTCGGAAGGCAATGCTTTTTATCAGGTTAAAACGTTAGATAAAAAGGTATTTTGCATGATAAAATAGTGAAATAATAATAATGATATTTTTTTCTATATATTACGTTTGTGTTAGACCTTCCATGGAATAAAATGGGAAGACCATAGTTTGCATAAAGAAACTTCTTATACGATTGAATAATAAACTTGTGAGAAATTATCGACATCTTCAATTGTTTACTTGTACTTGCCATTCAATTTATTTGAAAATGATAAATTTATGCAGACACGCATAGAGATGTGGGGTGTCTTTTGATTATTATTTCAAAGATCATAATCTGGTGGGCCATGATCAATCAATTTCTACGTGTTAATTTTTCAATATCTTCTAGAGATATTTCAGAAAATAAATTCAATTTTGTCAATGAAGCATATGTATGAGTTTTTTTTCTAGAATCGAAGAACAAATGCATCAACTAGCTTGATCCTAACATGTGTGCGTGTGTGTTTCATAACAGTGAAAATATAAACAATCATCAAGTTAAACTGCATGCACTAAATTGATAATTTTAGTCTTTTTTTTAATTTGAACTTGGTGTGGTTTTATTTGGGTATTTAGTTTTAGTTTGGTAATTATTGATCCACGTTTTATTGTATCTATTAACCTGGAAACACAGCATTTCCGGCATATTCAATCGGACACCGTGATTGAGCCATATGCGATGCAGATGTCGTCGGGTCATGTGTACCCTATGTTAAAGATAGATTACCATGATATGATATCTTAAGATAAAATTCAATTTTAGAGATAGACCCTAATTGAGTGAGAAATAACGGTAATAAATTTATTTTTTTTACTTTTGTTGTATATTCATTAATTAAATTTTTTTTTATCAAAGCATGACTTTTCTTATTTTGTTAATACTAAGCAATATGTCATACCATAAATGAGTAATGTTAGAAAAAAATACTCTCGTTGAATAATAAAATAGACTTTTATATATATGTGTGTGTGTGTTTGGGTACAACTTATATTAAATTTATGTTAGATAGACTAAAAATAGATTTTAATTAAATGATAAGATAAACTATATTATTATAATTTAATTTTTTATTTTTGTTGTATTTTGATTAGGGGTGTAAATGAGCCGAGCTGAGCCGAACAGGGGTGTGCTTGAGTTTGGCTTGATATAAAATGAGCCGAACCGAGCTTGTCCAAAATTTATAATATTTGGATTTGGTTTAAGCCGAGCTACAGTCGAGTTCAAGCCTAGCGAATATTTATGTGCTCGACTTATATAGGATCAAATTTTTTTTTGAACACTATATAAGTTTAATGTGACCTTAATAGTATTTACGAGTCGAGCCGAGTTGAATATTTTTTCGAATTTGAATATATTGAGTTCGAATTTCGAGCCGAGTTGAGCTGAATACTTCTTTGTTTGTTGTTCTAACGAGTTTATCTATTTCGAGCCTAATATTTTTTTGAGTACAAAATTAACGAACGCGAGTCGAGCCGAACGTAAAAAGCTTGCTAGGAGGCTTGATTCGTTTACACCCCTAATTTTGATGAGCTGAAATCTTCGTCAAAACGTGATTTTTAGTTTCTTTTTTATTATTACAAATACAGTTGACTTTCGTATAAATTGGGAATGAAAAGCTATATATTTGTTATTACGAGAAAAAGAGATGACTTTCGAGTGTGAAATGCTTGTTGATTCCTTGGTTATACACTACAAAAGGAACCTATCGGAAAGTAGACGCTGTCTTTGCTCTACATAGCGACCAAGTCGTATAGAGATTTTTACAACTTAATTTTGAGAGGGAGTTGACGCAGGTCGGCACAACTACCTTCTAGACACCCGAAGAGGAAGCTACTCATCAAATCTACCTCCAAGCAAATTGGTTATGCGTATATTGACTTGCGTTTATTTTTGGACCCCTTCCATGAATGCTTAAGTAAGAACTATTAATCGAATCCAATTACAGAATCCTTCTACTTCCTAACTAAACTTACTTTGAAATATTATTCATCTATCTACCGTCATCTATATATTACATGATGGTTTTGTTCCCTCTTATTAATTCTAATTCTAATGCCATATACAAACTTAATGGTAAACTTAAAAGGGATAAAAGATAAACAAAGTTCATTGATAATCCTAAGTATAGGAAAGTTTTATTATTTTGTGTATAAAGCTGATAATCATGACATCAATATAAAAGATAAATATGTAAAATTAATAAAATTTATGGTTTTGTATAATAAGATAAGTATAAAAAAATGATAAATATAATGACAATATATAAGATAAACACGCAAATTTAGTAATTATGAAAAGGTATGAAAATTTTATTGAAAATTCCATGGGTCTTTAGCTAGTTATACATGTCTCTAATGTAATGCTCATGCATTGTTGGGCTTCACCTTGTGAGTAACTGTGTTTTAAAAAAAAATTATTACATCTTTTCAAATTAAATGTGGTAAAAAAAGTGAGAAATCACACTTTTATGTATTAGTAGGTAAGATATTGTGTTACGATAAATAAATTTTAATTTTGTTGATAAACTCTCATTAAATAATGATATAAAATATAATAATTTAACATACTCTAATTGGTTTTAATAATATATCTTAATTTAATGAGAAGATAAATTATAATAATTTGATTTTTTTTATTTTTTATTTTTGTTATATTTTAAGAGTTAAATCTAATACTTTCAGATAAAGGACAATATTGAGTTCCCCTTTTATTAACACTAGCCGAAAATTTGTGCGATCTATCGGTTGTGTTTGAAACTTATTAATAATTAATAATATATACGTTAAGAATATTTAAAATTAGTTATAAAAATATTACTATGTTATTTTAAGATAAAATAATGAATATTTATTTAATTTTAACAAAAAATATAGTTGTATACAAATGTTAAAAGTAATTTTAATTTTAATAAGTAAAATATTTTTTAATTAAGTAGAATTTATTTTTTAAAGATTTTTAATTTGGATAGAATTATACTTTAAGTTTTTTCTTAGTGATGAATAACAATATATAAATAAATAAATAAAGTATGTATAAATTTAAATTAATTATTTATTATTAAGTAATAACACTTTAATTTGAGTAGTATAATTATAATTATATTAAAGCTCATCAATATTTCTAAAATTTTAAAATTGGTAAAATTATATTCTAACGTTTTCATAATAAATAATAATCATAATTAAATGAGTATTAATTAGCCCATAAAACTATTTTGGAGCAAAATTCAAATACAATGCATGAAACACTGAAATTTGATGTATTATATGAGCGATAAAAGAAAAACTTCAGCCTTTTAATGTAAGGGCGTCGAAGAGTAGACGAGTACTTAATTGATGTCGGAGACGCGTGTAAAGCTAATGTCTATGAATGATTGATGGATACCCATACGTATGAATGATCAACAACTATATGATGTAAAACAACCGTTGAAAAAACTGTAAATTATAATAGGCCGGTGATAGGTGTCTTAATATTATAGCATGTAGAAGTTTGGACCATTTCTTTCTCTGAAGGGTGCCCCGGCTACAATGCGGCGCCTGATAGATGTCCTCTTCTTCAATCCTTTTGTGATTAGTGATTGAGACAACTCACATTATCATTGAAAATGTTTGCTCTGAAATCCCAACTATAAGCCATATATGATACCCAATGGTGGTTTTAAGTCTCCCTCAACTTGTGTGCTGTGACCACTGTGAAAGAGACATCGATAATCGAAGTCTACATGTTTATACTATGTATATGGAACAAAGGAACTTCTCTTTTAGAAGGGAGGAAGCTGTCTATGAAGTTTACAACTTTACGCCACATCGATTCAAGCAGAATCCGTTGTCGGCCAATCGAATCCAATTTCATCTAGTAGTTTGAATAGAAGGAAGATTGTTTTTGTCTCTTGTCGATTACCTATATTGTTCCAAGTCATAAACCTATTTCAGCTAATGCACAAAGCATGATCTTCCAATTCAGAAGATGAGTTTTTGTGTTCAGTTGAAGAATTAAAGATCAAAATCAAGCATTGTCAATGTTAGCTAGATTTCAACCACGGATCCTTATCAACGAACAAGTTCCAGAATGTGAACTCTGATGAATTCTCAACAGCCGAGCCATCAATATTTCAATTGTTGGTTATCCGCTGTCAAAAGCTTCTTTCCCACTGCCATTGGCAATGGTAGGGCATGCACTAAAAGTTGATAACTGTATCACTCACTCATCGTCCATGACAAGCGGAGAAGCTGTGCAATGTTTTCATGCAAAACCAACAAGCTTAAGCTGGTAGCCACCATCCTTATTATAATAACAGTGAATCATCAAATATTTATGGACTCAATTTTCCAAATACTAGAAGCTTGAACAGCTAAGTCATCTCCTGAAAAAATTGTTTATTGGAAGTGGACTTGTAATAGAAGAGTTTAAATCTGCTATAGATTATATCATTATAAAGGTCACAAATTCACCATTCTTGCAATCAGCTTTTGATGATGAAGTTAGTAATTTATTCTTTTTCGCAACCCAACCAACCCATTCTGACGAACATAAATAAATAAGTAATTTTTTTTTAAAAAAAATACACACACACACACACACACAACCAACCCATTGACATTTGGAGGGTGGGCATGCATGAAGCACATTATTAAACTAGAACATTCGAGCCCCTTTTCCTAACATGTTGAAAGATTTCATTTGAAGCTTGTAACTGCCTTACCGAGCGCTTAACTACCTGTTAGTAACTGGAAATAAGATAATCAGATATGCTTCATTTTCTTGATCAGAAAACATATTTATTTCGAGTAATTTGACTGATGATTTAGTTCATTTTAATTAGCTAGAAAGATTCAATTAATTAAAGTAGTAGTTAAAGCAGCCCTTCTAATGAGAATTTTATAAACTCTCTTTCTTCGCATTTTTATGCCCTACACATGCCATGTGTATTGATGCAGCCCTAACTATTGATTACATAATTTATTAATTCAAGTTTATCATCTCAAAACTTCATTCAACTAAAAACTCCTATAAAATGATTAAAAAGGACCGGTGGAAAACCACAAGATAGTTTGTTTACATAGCATCACTAACAACGACTCAAAGACTATAAAAGGCGGATACAACTTTAATTTCTAACTGATTAATATGTAAATGTCAAAAACATATTTTCCATATAGAAACCCATTTGGATTATTCCCCAAAGGCGAAAAGGCCCCGAAGAAAAAAAGACGAGAGTTGATACATACGCAATCACAAAGTAAATACGAGGAAAATACGTACGCAGTGTATGCATGCATGCATGTATATGTGCAGTAACAACAATTAGTCTGTCTCTCTAATTTTACTTAGCCCCAACGCTGTATCACAGAACGCAGGCGCGTCGGCGTTCAACACGGGGTTGGCCTCCACGAGCGTACATGACTTCCGGCGGTTACAAGCCTACAGCGTACACGACGGTCGAGTGCCCTCTCTCGTGGACCCCACAGATGACCTCGTCCAATGTTTTTGTCGATTACATCCCCCCCTTTTATATAAAGGAGGTGTGCCATGGCAGCTACCATTACAACCGCTTCTTCTAATTGTTCTCATCTCTATCTTCCTCCCTTAAGACCAGCTAATTGGAACTGTGAGAACTTTGTTGAAGGATTTTGTGCATCATATCTGTCTTCTGGCGGATAATTAAACCGGTTTGTGGAGATATATTTTGGGAAGCTTAGCTAGCCAGCTAGAATAGAGAGAGGAAATGGCGGCTCTTGTTGCTCGGAGGGGAAGGGAGCTGCAGAGATACGAGGATGGGTGTCGTCTTGTTGTTGGGTATGGTCTCAACTTTTTGCAATCTGGCTCGATTATTTTGTTGTTGTTGTTGCAAATTGAAGAGTTGAATGATGAGCTGGTTGCCTTTTTCTTCACCTGCAGATGCATTCCCTACAGAAATATATCCGGTGTTTTGGAGGTGCTCGTGATCACTTCTCAAAAGGGGCAGGGCATGATGTTCCCCAAGGTTGGTAATTCCTACCTACTTCTTCCAATTGCAGCCTGCGATAAGTTACAGGAGCTCTCATGGTCTGACCTGGCTCATCTTCTTTGATTGGTATAGGGAGGATGGGAATCAGATGAAGAAATTAAGGATGCAGCTAAGAGGGAGGCCATGGAAGAAGCTGGTGTTACCGGAGAAGTGCAAAAGGGGCTAGGTACTTGGAACTTTTGCAGTAAAAGCCAAATAGATAGAGTGAAAATAGCCTTCCTGTTTCCGCTTCTTGTGAACGAGGAGCTGGAAGAGTGGCCGGAGCAAGGAACCCGGCAAAGGAGATGGGTAAGTTAATCATCAACAGATGTATGTTGTTATTCATTGACAAGCAAGGGAGGGGGAAAAAAACCCAACTTTTTCCCTCAATTTGAACCTGGTTGAATTGTTCGCTAAATATGTCAAGGATATCTTGTTGCAGGTTCCTGTTGTTGAAGCCAGACAGAATTGCCAATACTCATGGATGAAAGAGGGATTGAAGAAGCTTGAAAGGCGTTTGTTAGCAAGAAGAAACCAGAAAGCTACATTGTAATAGTTGCAAAGAGTTAGGTGGTGGTTAATACTTAATCCCTCCGTTTTTGTTATAAATGTGATAATTGAGAAGCGGTTAAAAAAAAGTTGCACAATTCAGAGTGGTTATTAGATGGCATCCTATCCTTGAACTTCGTCCATTGTGGAGATAAAATGCGGGCGAATAATGACTCATTTTGGATTGAGTGGGATTGTGTTAACTGTTAAGTGGTGTAAGGATGTCCACGACTCAACCCATCGTTGTCCCAGCTGTCCTTGTGTTGAATAATTGGTGCTGCATCAGCATTAGGCTCTGACCTCGCCGCAAAGAGCTTAAATTAGCGAAATAATACACATATACAATTATATATATACGTAGTCCCTCTGAAATGGACAAACTCGAAGCGTGTGAATAACGTTTTTCCATTTTTTCTTTTGCCCCTTGGCCGCTGCAACCAACCATTTCATGTTGAGTCTCTTTTGTGTCTTTGTCGCTGTATGTTAAAGACGGTGACTCTCGGCCTAAGATAGATGGCGACCATTGCTGCTATGCAAGCCCATTAGTATCTGGCAAGAAAAACCATTGATAACCAAGTGTGGGCTTCATAGGATGGCAGCTCCATGGATCCCTTTAAAATTTGTGTAAATATAATTGACACTTAAAAAAATAATCTCACTTAACTTGTTAACATTAATTCACGGTCCAAATTTACAATTACAATTAACATTGTCAGTTTCATTTTTAGGCCGCACCCGCTCCCCATCCAAAATCACAGCCAGAGCCAATTGTATTTGGTAGATGGCTGCACATTGACGAAAGAGCTAGGAATAATTCTTGTTTATCTTTTAAAATTTTCTCCCGTAAACACGATGACAGGAGAATTATAACGATGGTAAAGATTTTTATTGGAATCAAATACTATATGATGGACTAGAGTGCTATACTATGAAAAGATCATTACCATTCATAAGAAAGCCATTGGAAGAACAGGCAAATGGAGAGTTTATGCTGTTTGATGCTGTTGGAGCTAGGAATAATTCTGGTTTACCTTTTGATGCTTAGATTCATAAGAAAGCCATTGAAAGATCATTCCCATTAATCAATTCTTAGATTAAATCCAATTCTATTTGATGTGGTCGCACTTGATCACAAATACAAACACTTTTGCTCACCTGTAGAGTCAGCTGGCATGTAAACAAGCTGAAGGGGGTAGAAGATCAACATCCAGCTGGTATGGTATGTAAACAAGCTGAAGTGGGTTGAACATCCGCATCACTCTGTCATGTTCAGTTTATTTTCAAACAAATTTGTTGAAACTTATTTTGGTAACAAATATTCAAGCTTGGTTCATATTTAATTTAGTAAATGTCATAAGCTGAACCGAGCTGTTTGATAACTCTAATAAGTTCAAATTCACCTGACTCTAAAGATTTTTTTATCCACAAAGAAAATTGACATTTTCTTAATAAATTGGAGTGGGATCACCATCAATATACACAATAAAAATAGTAGGTAGATAATTAAAACTAGCTTCAATATTTAACCATATCGCATCAAGATCGAGCTTCGATATTTGAGTTGTGCTCGACTTCACAAGTTCAACCGCTAATCATAATCCATCAAACTGCATATAATGCCAAGTCAAAATATTAGTTCGAGCTCTAAAATAATGAATTAACTTAGCTTAATTACTTATTTACACTTAAATTAGGAAGGGACCCAATCAAAATATCAAAACTAATAAGGGGACGATCATCCCATATATATATATATATATATATATATAT
>JAVDBV010083103.1:0-22789 GCA_032619315.1 Piper longum | reverse complement strand
ACTCTCGGGGCAATCCGGACCGCCCGAGTCACTTGGCCTTTCCGACTGACGGCGAGAAATGCTTTCCATGTAGAAAGGGAAATACTGTCAGACCGAAAGCCATTTTCCAGGAAAAGCAATGTGCACTGTGCAGCCTCCCAACATTTCTTTTTCTTTCTGGGAAAGTTCCCCTGTTAAGATGTCAGAAGTCTCCACTCTCCCCCCCCCCCCCCTCAAGCATTAATACATCCTTAGCTATGTTTTTTCCGGGATCTTCATCAGATAGACTGCCGACTACATTCATTTCCCCTAGCCTTCCTGAAGTGTATACGATGTCCAGTTGGAAACCTCGTTCCACCTTTCCTTCAGTTCTTTAGCATGGATTATAAATTTTTAAGAATGCCCAAAGGTTCTTAAAAATTCAACAAGCCAGGCTTCCAAGTCCACCGGCAATGGGTAGAAAATTAGCGAGGAATTGATTGTCCACTGGGATTTCAGAGTAGCTCAACTGCGAACAAATCGATCCTTCGGCCGTATTTGTTAAACCTGTCACGACGACTGAACAGAGCAGCTACGTGCAACCACATTTTGTTTCGCGGTAGTACTAATCGAACTTTGAATTGAATTCCCAGCTGATATCCATCCATCAACATGCATGTGGAGCGTGTTTTGTACGTGTAGCTCACTACGAGTCTACGAATACACGTTACCACCGCCGTTGGTCGCTTTCTGTAAACTACGGTATATTTGCAAGGTCAGGATGAGCTTGTTACTGATATTGGACTTGAGCAGCTGTGATGGTGTTTGATTGTAATGAAAAAATTTTATATAGAATCTCTAACCGATATTGTCATAAATTTTAATTTGTTGTAATTATAAAAAATGGCTCTGTTTAGAAAATTATGTTTTGAAAATAAAGAGGAAATGGACCCGCATTAAAAAATAAATAAATCGTCCTTGATCTTTTTTTTTATAACATTTTATTTTTAAAATATTTTGTCAAACACTTTTTATCTGATGTCATTATCACTCTATATTTTGACAATAAATATATTCCCTTTCGTCACCATTTGCTTAGAAGCAGTTGCTATGAACTCGATGTTAGCTCTATTATTTTAATTACTAAGTTTTGTAAACGTGAAGGATAATGGTTTATATGGTCATTTATCATTCCTAGGGGTGTTTATTCAACAAATCGAGTTGAGTTTTATTCGATTCAAGTTTAGCTTGTTAGATTTCGAGCTCTAGTCGAGTTAAAATATATTCGAATTCAAGTTAGCTTAATTTATATATATTAATATTATTTTTTCATATAATTTATAATAAAATTTAATTTGTAAGTAAAATATCTCAAGTTTGACATAATTATATATAAATATATGACTTAATCATGCATAATCCTATTTAATTTGATTCATATAACGATATTGTTCAATTTGGCTATATTTATATAAATTTTTTAAATAAATGTAGTAAAAAAATTTAATCCTAATTTAAATTATCAAACTTAGAGTTGAACTAAATTATAAATAAAGAGCAAATTCAGGCTCGACTCGACTCGACTATGTTAATATCGAGTTGAGTTTCGAATCGATTTTTTTTACACGGTGAGCATCTAGCTAAATTGATTTAATCGAACTTTTAACGGACGTAATCGTTATGTTCGTCTTTTCGTATGTTTGGGTGTGCGTATGTAAAATATATCCGTGTTTTTTTTATACGTAAAAGCGGGGGCCAATCAGGAGATGCAAAGTGGCATTGAAAAAACGCGGGTGTCGTAACCACAAAAGAGCCACCGTGCCTTTTTGAAGCATCGGATCACACTTTCCTTCTTCACCACCCCTCCCCCCTCCACCGCTAGAACACAGATCCAGGTGGGGAAGATTGGATCAGAAAATTGAAGGGAGAAGGCAAGGGAGAAGGATATCATATATAATCAGATATGGATGCGGTGAGGGAGGAGGTGGTGGAGTACAACTTCAGGGAGGTGGTGCTGCCGACGCTGATCCCGGTGGTGAAGGAGCCGGAGCTGGAGAGGGAGACCGGCGAGCGACGCCGGGGGAGGAACGTGCTGATCGCCATCGACCATGGCCCCAACAGCAAGCACGCCTTCGATTGGACCGTCCTCCATTTCTGCCGCCTCGCCGATACCCTCCACCTCGTCCACGCCGTCTCCGGTACACCTCTTCCTTTTGTTCTTTTCTTGTTTCTGCTCATTATTGATGTCCAAAACAAGGGGGCAGATTCAACCCCTTGGTTAGTCTTTGGTGCGGTTCTAAATGTTTTCAAGAAAAGTATGGGTCATGGGAATTGAGATAAAGATTTTAACTTTGTGGCAATCAATTGAGTAGCCGTTTTTTTTTTTTATCAACGAGTTGCTGGTCTGATTCTCTGAACCATATTTTTTATTGTTAATGGAATATTACGTCTTCTTCCTTTTTTTTTGTTTAATCAATATATGATAATTTTTCCCATTCAGATGTGCACAATGAAGCCGTGTATGACACTTCCAGAATCCTGATGGAGAAACTGGCTATCGAGGCTTTCCAGGTTGCCATGGTAATCCTTTTTCTTTCTTCTCTCGTTTTCTATGGCCAGGATTTAACTGATTTTAAAATAACCGGGCTGTTTGTAGTGAGGAAAGGTGCCAACAAAATGTGGGGATGATGAAATATATTAACTGAGATTCTATTAATTCTTTGCTGTTCTGAACATATTTTTATGCACAAAAATTTGATGACATACAATAAAATTGTTGATTTGCTTTAAAAAAATTGTTGATGACATAGTAGTGGTTTAACTACGTGTCTTTCCTTAAAAAAAAAATTATTCAGGTCTTTTACGGAATGCTTTGTGCTTGGCGTCATAGTTTTCTTGTGTTGTAATTTATAGGTTAAAACTACGGCTTGGATAGTGGAAGGAGATCCTGGTAAGGTCATATGCAGAGAAGCAGAAAGGTTAAAGCCGGCCGCTGTGGTTCTAGGAACCAGAGGACGGGGTTGGATCAAAAGGTTTTTTTTTTTTTTTGATTAATTTTCCTGTTTATGAATTTGCTTGTTAACTTGTGGGAGCCATCATCCTCTTTAGTCAAAAACTAATTCAGTCGGAGATAGATTTCATCAAAAATTGAATGGGAGCAGTAGTTTTGGTTGTTTACTAGAAGCTTAGAGTACCTTTGGAATTTTCGCTGCCAATAAAAACTCATTTGCAGAATTAAGCTGTCAATGTATTTCTGCTTGACTTTCGAGTGTCAGATTTATGTTCCTCATGATTGCTATCAAGATTACAGTTTTTTTTTTTTTTTTTTTTTGAGTTTCAATTCTTCTTTCACTGAAATTGGCATCGGACATAGTGCCGCATTTGGCAAATGAAGTGCGTTTCTATCAAAGATGTTTGTGTTAAGACATAATTAACATGCAAAACATAGTTATACTAACGAATTCGAAACATTCTTACAGTGTATTACAGGGTAGTGTAAGTGAATACTGCTTCCACAACTGCAAATCTGCTCCTGTAATTGTTGTTCCTGGGAAAGGTATCTGTCGAATTATCATTTATCTTGTTCATTTCTGTGAATTGACCTTAAGCAAATTAATGTAGAAGCATTACAGCTTCCAATGAGAGATGGCTTTAAGTAAAAATAATATTTTAGTATTCCCATAGAACCTGCATTAATCTCCTGTACCCGTTACCAATCTTATGTTTTATATAGAAGTACGATTATAGCTTCCAATGAGAGGTGTTCACAAATAATAAAAAGATGTTCTAGCCTTTCTATTCTAAAAAGAGCTTGCATTAGATTTCCTTGTACAGTTTACCATTCTAACTAAACAATTTATCTTAAACATACAAGCTCAAATGTAAATTTGAGAACGATCATGTTCTTTCCACCTTTCTCCCCGTGATTTCTATTTTATTGTCTTTGCAGAAGCGGGTGAAGAATCAGTATTATGAACTTTTGGCGGGTTCTCTTTAGGTTGGTTTGCAGTTCATAGCTAATTTCCTCCCTCATGCCGTCTATATTAGCTTTTTTCCTTGACTTTTGCTGTCTATTGTAATGTCTCTCTGCATTGATGTTGTGTGTAAATGCTTGTTTCTTTATTGGAATTGCCTGTTTGTATAATTTTTTGAGATTTTACAGCTTTCTTGCCAGAGATATTCATCTTTTGCAAATTATCCTTGTTTTCCAACTTTAAGAGAACTTGAATTTTCCCTGATATTTTTGTATTCAATTATTTTTGTTCTCTTTACTGCAACTGAGGTCGAAATTTTGACGGGTCAGTAATTTGCCAGGTAGTGTTCTCGCGCAGATAGTATTCAACTTGGTTGTAAAAATAACATTTGTTATGCTGGTATAAAAAAAAATTCAAGTCATATGAACTTTTTTAAAAAAAAAAACATGATAGTAATTATTATGATGATGATTGTGAAATATGAACCTACCAGTGACAAATATGCATGAAAATTATATCTAATTGAAGGTTAAATATTTTTATAAAGTAATCCAAGGACTAGGATATTAAGCATGCCTTAAGTAATTGTTTGACTAAATGAAAAGGGGGAAAACACAATTTGAAGATGAGTAATGTTGCCTACATCACTAAAGTTTTCCCTAATGTTACCCATTTTGAGTTTGATTAGCTTATTTAATTATCTATTTTTTGACCAATCAGATTCAAGACGGAGAAAAAGGGGAAAAGTTTAGTGGCACAAAAATTTTCCTTTCAATCTAAGACTTTTAATTATAAACCTGCTCTACTGTTAACCATCCTCTTATGGTTCTGTAAAAAAATTTTGGAAACACCACCTAATGCTTGCTGAGAGGTGGTGCATATACATTTGTTGTCTTTGCCAGTGCATTTCTAAAAAAATTCTCCTTACCCGCCTTTATTCTTTAAAAAAAGATTACCCTTGAATATTAGTCTCCTTGGCAGAGTCAATGAGAGTAAACTTTCCATTTACTTATTCATCTTTGTCGTCCATTGCGATATCCTACATCTTCAACTTCTTCCACTTTGATCAATGATCATTGTTGTACCAAAATCTTAATGGGACTGATAAAACTTTACCCTCACTTTACTTCCCCCACTGAAGTAGTTGCCAACTATCAACTCTTAAAATTTCCGGCCACTTTCCTATATATTTACCTGCTTTCCGGTGTTGACTCTTATTTTGTAGACAACAGCATTGCTATGAGTTTTGAGGCTTCAAGTTATAACTACGTTAATTTACATATCCGCAGGTACAGATTGGTGGTCGATTGTCCATGAGCAAGCTTGAAGGTTGAAACGTGAATCATCCTGACGCATATGCCGTTAGATAGTGTCTACTTCTTTGGACCGTCCTGCTTTTGTGATTGGTATCGATTATGATGTATAACATATGGTGTCCTCGTTGGGCTTTTGGCTTTAGTTGATCGAATTTTAGTAGTTTGTAATTATAAAGTTTACCGTGTTTATTTTAGGTTTCAGTATCTCTGATCATAAGAGTGATTGTAAATGCAAGGACTCAATGGCTTTCTTCCGTGGTCCTACTCTATATTTTGGCTTGGTAGTTTGTAAATAGGTGTTCCGCATGCGACAGAATTGACTTTAATGTGTATTTTCCATTTTATCTCGTGATCATTTTCCCTAGTCTTTGCAAGGTGGATGATGAATCAATTATACAATTTTCATCACTTCATGCTTCCAGTAGTTTTGTACGTATAGAACATTTTAATTTGCCTGCAAATAAGTGCAGATTATTTAATATTTGTCATGCTTCCTTTAGAAAGGATAACGTGCCAACGAAGACAATTATTGAAAGAAGGTACAAGGATGATTATTCTAGTTATTATATTGCTAATGATGAATCTTCGTCTCGTTCCTGTGGGCTCTGTACTGAATATGGGCTCTGTACTGAAAGCAATATATTGTATAAAGTATGACAAGTAGGAAACGGGATCAATCGGCATACACGGACTTTTCCAGGCACCTATCTTTGTCAACTCTGTTTGCGCGTTGTCTCCACAAGGTTTACATCGTCCATCTGCATTTCTTTTTTTATATTTTTTCAAAGGCGCCTGCATTTCGTGCATCTATGTTTGTGTTAGATCATAACTTTGCTGGTCTAATAACTTAACTTACATTTTAATCCTCCTGGGCCTCATAGAACTAGGTAGAACTATCTTTTAATTGTGTTTCTTTTTTCTCAGCTCAACATGAGCTCAATCAACATCCAAGATTTCCTGAATAGAGCATGGAGGAGATCATCATCTTCCCAGTCTCGGCCAAGTCAAGGGGCTGCTGGTGCAAGCGCCGGGACAGCAGCCGGGCCATCATCTGCCACACCAACAACTGTAGCATATGCCTCTTCTTTACAACATCACGGCATCCTACGCCTGATGCATCGTTTCCCGTTGATTCCTTCCCATGATTCTGTTGGGCAGGATGTGGCAGTTGAAAAGGTATGCGGGTTCCTTAAAAGTGCCCAAGTTAGAATTGTTGGGATTTATGGAATGGGAGGCGTTGGCAAGACGACTCTCATGAAAATGGTTCATAATAAGTTTTTAGTAGGCTGTGATTTTGATCTCATATTGTGGGTTGTTGTCTCCAAGGACTGGAACTATGATAAAATCAGAAAACTTATAATTAGGAGGCTTGGAGTAGGACCATTCGATCTAGCTGCGGATGTAGATGCCATGGAGTTGTTTAACTTCCTTAGAGGTAAGAAATTTGTCCTATTGTTAGATGATGTGTGGGAGCACTTAGATTTGATGGAGCTTGGTGTTCCTCGTCCAACAACAGCAAATATGTCTAAAATAATCTTCACAACTCGATCGGAAGAGGTGTGTCGACAGATGCTCCCTGATAGGGAGATTAAGATTGATTGCTTGGGACCAAGTGACTCATGGGCTCTGTTTGAGAAAAATGTGGGAGACAAAGCCCTCAATTCCCATCCTAGAGTCCATTCTTTGGCACATCAAATAGTGAAAGAATGTTGTGGATTGCCACTTGCACTTATTATTGTTGGTAGGGCGATGTCTTCTAAGTATGCTCCTGAAGAATGGAAGCATGCTTTGGAAGTCCTTGAGAATCATCCTTACCAAATGCCGGGTGTGGTGAACAAATTGTTCTCTTGCTTGGAGTTAAGTTATCTCTCCCTTGGAGAGGATACTTTACAGAAATGTTTCTTGTATTGCTCCTTATTTCCTGATGACTTCTCTATACAAAAAGATAAGCTTGTTGATTATTGGATAGGGGAGGGATTTTTGGGCGAGTGTGAGAACTTGGAACAATTGCGCAATAGAGGGCATCACATCATTGGAGTGCTTCTGGCTGCATGTCTGATAGAAAATGGCACACATGAAGAAGATAAGGAAGTGAAGATGCACGACGTCATTCGCGACATGGCCTTATGGATTGTATCTGATCATGGAGCTAAGCAAAACAGGTTCTTTGTGCACCCAGGTCACAGGTTGACAAGTTCGGAAATGCATGTTAGATGGAGTATGGCCGAGAGGATTTTTGTACAGGATTTTAATGAGTTACCTAAATTGCCTTCTTGTCCCGTGCTTACAACATTGATCTTTGATA
This sequence comes from Piper longum, assembly GCA_032619315.1. Lineage (NCBI taxonomy): Eukaryota > Viridiplantae > Streptophyta > Magnoliopsida > Piperales > Piperaceae > Piper > Piper longum. Next base: position 15,236 of record JAVDBV010083103.1, on the reverse strand, counting down.
AGGATGCTCAATTGGCATTCAAAAGAAGCTGGTACAAGAATCTCGAGAACGAGAGAGCCAAAGATCTTGGCATTGGAGAGATGCAGATTAAGGGGAAAGAACCACTATCTGATCCTGAACCTAATCCGGCCCCAAGTAGTTCTAATGCAATAGCAATGCCGCTTGTTGATGACCCAATGTCAAGCCTCTTCCAATTAATGCCCAGCCTAAGATTGCTAGAATTATCCTTTTGTCTGATGAGCGATCTACCCAAAGCAGTCATGGAACTACCCAAGTTGAGATACCTAGGTAGTTCAGGTGTCAAATATTTGTCACCTAAAGTGGGAAAATTGTCGAGTCTAGAGATTCTAGATATGAGTTGTTCGATCAAGCCAACTGCAGATATGAATTTCCCCCTCCTTGTCGATCTGCCAGACACAATTGCCCGTTTGTCAGGATTGAGACTGCTCAACCTGAAAGACATGTGGCTTAAATCACTGCCCCAAGAGATTGGACGTTTGTCAAAGTTGGAAATACTTGATCTAAGTAATACACCCATTTTGTTTCTTCCTACGGGGATTAGAGGTCTCAGAGAATTGAGGCAGCTAAAACTTAGTGGCACAATGCTCCATTCACTTCCAGAAGAAGTGGTTTATTTGTCGAAGTTGGAAATTCTGGATCTCAGCAAAACAAAAATCATTGACCTTCCTTGGAGGATTTATTGGTTGGGTAAGTTGAGGCAACTTTATCTGGAAAATACTTGGCTTGTAGAACTGCCAAAAGAAATGTTTTTTTTGTCCAAGTTGGAAATACTCAATCTCAGTAAGAGTCGAATTAGAGAGCTTCCAAACATGATCTGTCGGTTGAGCGAGTTGAGGCGCCTCGACCTGGAGGACACATTGCTCAAAACACTTCCAAAGGAGATAGGATTTTTATTAAAGTTGGAAACACTGAATCTCAGTGGTAGTGCTCGCATGAACGAGCATTCCAGCGGGATCGAGGAATTGCGTGAGTTGAGGCAACTCATCCTCAAAGGCACACGATTTCATGAATGGTCGGTAGACATGAGCAAGTTGACAAAGTTGGAGCTTTTGGATTTAAGTTTCACATTCACTGGCATCCTCCCAAGCACCATCTCCAGGCTGGTTGAGTTGAGGCAGCTTAACCTTGAACGGACTTATATCTGCACGCTGGATGAAGTGGTGAGTAACTTATCAAAGTTGGAAATACTAAATCTCAACCGTACACTCATTAAGGAGCTTCCAACATGGATAAACCGATTGCACCAACTAAGGAAGCTTTACCTTGATAACACGCCGCTTAAAATATTGCCCAACGAAGTTGGAGATTTGACAAAGTTGGAAATCCTTAGTCTCAGCGGAACCTACATCGAAGAAATCCCAAGCTGGATTGATCAGCTGCCGGAGCTTAACCTTACAGGCACACCATGGCGCCAGGTAAGTTTTAGGAGGAGCGTTGAGCTTCCAAGTAGGGCTGCAACGCCGGATTACCGCCGTTAGTATTAAATTGAAAGAAAATAATTAAGTATTTATTCTATTATTTAGAAAAATAGTAAACAAGAGTGGTAAATTTAATCGCAACATTTTCATTTTAAAATGGTAGTGACAAAATTGTTGTCGTTTTACCAATGTATCATTTTGTTGAAGGTATTTGTTTGTATTTATATAAGGAACAATGTTGCTACTACGTTGATCTATATAAATAAGTAGTAGTATTCTATTTAATTAAAATTTTATATTATTATATTCTTTTAAACGTTGGTTTAACATAAATATATGGTGCAAGTGGCGATAAATTTAGGAATTTATTAATGGCTTTGTGTTGTAAAAGAGCTGTATATCACAAATTAAAATGCGTGAATTGTTAATTATTTATCGTGGCTAAAACAGTCAAAACTCTAACAATAGTCGAGTTAATGATAAATGATACGGTGATAATTAATAGTTGAAAAAAAAATAAATGGTTATATGAAATGTTTTCGATTGCATCGTAGTCGTATAATGGTACCGTTTGGATCCCCGTTTCAATGAATAGTAACATGAGACAGAAGTGGGTGTCTGGGTAACGTGCAAGACGGGGGTGGGAATGGGCCGTTGGGAAGAGTTCATTCAGACTCCACGTAGACCAATCAAAACAAAGGCTAAAAAAAAGAGCATAGGCAAATATTTTCTGCCCTAAAAATACATTTGATTAAGCCTTTGTTTATGTGCTTTTCTAATTGTACAGTTTTTACCTTTTTTTTTTCTCCCAAAGCGAATATTCTACTGCTAGAAAATTTTTCTCAACGTGATTATGCCACATCCTAGCTCGTACGTGCTCATCTTAAGGGTCAAATCTTTCCATGTTTTTTCTAAGAATACCAATGAGGCATCTGCTACCTCTTAGGAACAGAAACCCAAATTAGCACATTAAATACTTCATTTGATGATAAATACATGTATAGCTGCTGATACATCTTGGTGTAACCCAAAGTAACCAGACACAAACTTTTGTTTGCTACCCTTCCAACACTCGCCGGATCGTCATAGTCGAGAAGAAAAGGGTCGAGAGGCCTACAAGTAGCTGTCACTCATCCGGCGAGCAACTAGCAATGTGACATTGACGCCAAGGTCTGGCCCAACTTCCCTCTTCCCGTGCCCTCTACCCCCAAGTCCTCTTCACTCATCAAAGCCACCCTCTAGCCTTTGTGTCCTTCCCTTCTCTCCTTTCCCTTTACCCCTTTTCATTTGTGGTCCTCTTCTCCTTTCCCTTTCACTCACCACCTTCCTCGAACCACACTCCCATCTCTTGGCCAAGTTGGCTCGCTCTCCTAGCTTGTAAAGTTTCCATGCAGGTGATATTTTTTGATGTTCTTACTATAGTCTCTGAAGTACACTAGTAAATTTGTAAGCTAATTTATGTTATGGGTATTTAGGGAAAATCCATGGTAGTTCAACTTTTGAGCCAATATACAAGTAACTAGTACGCTTATTCTTAAAGAGATGAAAGATACGGCAGTACTGGGGGTGGAGTACAAACAATCTAATAGTGACTATTATTGCTTCAATAATTAGTACCTCGCCAATAATATACATACAAATCATATATAATGTAGACCACAATGAAAAAAAAAAGAATTAGCTCGCATCATATATATATATATATATTTATTTATTATTGCTCCCTTGATCAGTCAGCCTGATAATTGAACTTCACATCTCCATCTTGATATCGTTAACTTGAATGTTTCCTGAAAAAACAAACCATTTCATATGAGCTTATAATTTACACTAAGTTTGATATCATTGAAGTGTTAAAGGAGACCACATGGTCATGAGGAAGACAGCCGGCTGCGTGAACAGCACATTTGGCCCGGGTTTATCTGTCTGATTTGGTACAAGGAAGACAAACAGATAAGAAGGTTAAAAAGCCTCCTTGAGATTGGACGTCTGACAAGTCCAAATATCTCCGACATTGACATGGCCGATCTCCAAATCTTTGTGCGAAAGAGACCCTTCTCTCGGTTTTAATTCTTACCTTGAAATTGTTGAGATGCAAAAGCAGACTGCCTCCCTTGGGGTAATTCTGCGTTGTAATGTGTGTGTAAGTCAATTTCCCAAGTTGTAGAAGAAGATGCCTGCCCACCCTGTGATCAACAAATTCTTAAGAAACTTGTTCAAACATGTAATTTTTAGTCCCAAATTTTGCTTACTCAAAATTAAATACAGCTGAAACAATGCTTACATTGAAGCAAGTATGTAAGAAACCATCCGGTGCCGGTGCCGGCGCACTAGAGGTTCGCCGGACAGAAATCTCCGGTGGGTTGGTTGCTACATTCAATCCGCCGCAGCTGACCACAGGTTGGGGTGGATTGTAATGAAGAATGGCCTGGTTGGTGATGATGTCCGGCAACGTGGAGACTTGGGGAAAGGGATCAGTGCTGGCTGGGAACATCTGGTCACAACATTAGGCACAGATCAGCTTATCTATATGGCTTCACTTTACTCAAGTTCGCTATGTCTAATTTATTTTAAAGGCCCTCTTTCCCTCGTCTCCAAAGGCTAAATAGGTTAAATCCAAGTAAGATAGATCAAAAAAGGTTCTCAAAAAAGATTTTTGACGTAAAAGATGTACCAAAAAGAAGCTGTTCCGTTGCAAAGTAGAGATTATTGATGATGGGAAATTGGAACACACGAAAAAGCTGAGAGCCACTTTTGGAGGTGGAACTTATCAAGAAGTCATCCCCTATCCATACAGCTAGAATGCATGCATTTTAACTTAGGCCCAACACCCTTAAATAAACAAAATAATCTGCTACAGGTTTGGTCCAAATATAATGTTCATCCATGGGTAGCTTTGACAAGGAGCCCACCAAATAAAACTTTGTAAACTGTTGGGTCCAGTTGCAGCAGCTATCATTCTCATCTTTACACGTTTTCTTGATTACCCACTTGCGGATTTTACAAATTGAATTCACCATGAAAAGAAATGGGAGGCATAACAAATTTATGGACTTCATACCACATTTTTTTACTCTCCATCACTGTCACTACTTGCAGACTTTGTGTTGACATATACCTCTTTGGCGAAGAAGTCATCAATGTTGAAGTCCAGCCTCGGATTGACTGTTGCAAGCTTCATGGATAGAAACTGGAAAATTGTAAAACCAATCACTTTCAGATGTGTACTCAACCAATGAATTACATTCCAAAGCTCCATATGATGTGAAAAGAAGAAGAAATTTCTTATGCTGTTACCTCCACTTGTCTCTGTAGGGATTGAACATAGTTGATGATCTCATCTAACATCCCTGCCTTGCCAGTGATCCTGTTGCAGCCGGGGACCAAGTCCTGTAGATACTTCATCCTTTCACTGATCTTCTCCCTTCTCACCTACACCCACCAAAAACCAATCTTGCCCACAATCAGTAAACACAATTAATTGTCTTTCCTGGAGGAATTTGAAGGTGATGATGTCTAGAAGCTCACTCTCTCGGCCAAGCTATGGCTATCAGTGGCCTGGCCTCGCCGGGCTCTGACATGAATGTAGTCCGGCTTTTGTTGGACCTCGGAGGCCTTTGAATTGTCCTTTGATGTGTCTACGGACGCTTGTTTCTTAGCAGCCTTGATGTTCTTGCTACTGTTGTGGTTGTTGTTCATGGAAGATTGATCAGATTGCTTTGGTGCTAATTCTGCTTGATCCTCTTCTGCTTCTTCTTTCACCTTCTTGTCCTTGTAATCCTCCATTGGCATAGTCTGAGATCAATCAAATGTAATGTACATGTTATAAACAATTAAAACAGAGCATCTGAAAAAACTGTGTGTGTATATATATATTAAGAAGATAGAGTTTGGGAGTTGGGAGTACTTACTCTAGTGGGCATGGCAGCCTTCTCAACTGCCTTCCTCTTCCTGGCCGGAGGAGGAACTTTTTCCGGCGGGAACACAACCGGCGCCGCCGCATTCCAGACCATCGGCGGGCAGCTCGTCGTCCTCGAAATGGACGCGAACGACTCCGCCTCCAGCGACATGCCGTGCTCGCCGGAGAACACCACCGGCGACAGGAACGCGCCGGTGAAGTCCGGCCAGCCGATGTCAAGTTCTGGGTCATTCTTCGCCTCCAGCAGGAACACCCCCGCCGGTAAGTGTTGATAAGACGGCGTCGAATTCACAAGAACGTCGCCAGGGAAGCTCTGGCCGGCGGACTGCAACATTCCCACCACCACCTCCTCCTCCTCCTCCTGCCCCTGCATGCCCTGCCACCTTAGCGGGGCCCTTTGCCGGTCGAGAATCGACATCTCGACGCCTAAGCTCCCCGACGCCGGCGCCGTGCACTGCATCATCCTCACCACCAACGCAACCAATAGTATAAAAACGAAGAAGAAGAAGAAGAAGAAGATGAAACAGTAGGTGGTGATCTCCTTATATAGAAGGAAGATGGTGTTGAGCTCAACCAAACGCGCGTCAGACAGAGGTCTCATGCATAAGGCGTGGCCGTGCAGGGAAGCTGCTCGTCAGCTGCCAACCACTTCGCCGGTGATATTCTCCGTCGGCCGGCGATGGTACGTCAAATCGACAGAGAGAGGCGTAGATATATATAGGAGGGGAATCTATTTGACGGAAAAGTTGACGGCGAGTTGACGGAATAGCTTTAGAAAAAAGTTTCTATAAGCGGAACATCGTCAATCAATTTGTCTACCCAGAGATAATTAGTGCCTAAGCATGGATTTTTTTGCTTAAGTATTTATGAGTACATATGTGTTCAAAATTTACAATAAAATTATTACTTAAAAGAAAATTAGAGTAAGTATGAATTTTTGAGTTAAATTGTTTATGAGTATATATGTGTTAAAAATTTACAATAAAATTATTACTTAAAAGAAAATTAGAGTAAGTATGAATTTTTGAGTTAAATTGTTTATGAGTATATATGTGTTAAAAATTTACAATAAAATTATTACTTAAAAGAAAATTAGAGTAAGTATGAATTTTTGAGTTAAATTGTTTATGAGTATATATGTGTTAAAAATTTACAATAAAATTATTACTTAAAAGAAAATTAGAGTAAGTATGAATTTTTGAGTTAAATTGTTTATGAGTATATATGTGTTAAAAATTTACAATAAAATTATTACTTAAAAGAAAATTAGAGTAAGTATGAATTTTTGAGTTAAATTGTTTATGAGTATATATGTGTTAAAAATTTACAATAAAATTATTACTTAAAAGAAAATTAGAGTAAGTATGAATTTTTGAGTTAAATTGTTTATGAGTATATATGTGTTAAAAATTTACAATAAAATTATTACTTAAAAGAAAATTAGAGTAAGTATGAATTTTTGAGTTAAATTGTTTATGAGTATATATGTGTTAAAAATTTACAATAAAATTATTACTTAAAAGAAAATTAGAGTAAGTATGAATTTTTGAGTTAAATTGTTTATGAGTATATATGTGTTAAAAATTTACAATAAAATTATTACTTAAAAGAAAATTAGAGTAAGTATGAATTTTTGAGTTAAATTGTTTATGAGTATATATGTGTTAAAAATTTACAATAAAATTATTACTTAAAAGAAAATTAGAGTAAGTATGAATTTTTGAGTTAAATTGTTTATGAGTATATATGTGTTGAAAATTTACAATAAAGTTATTACTTAATAATCACAGTTTAAACAAATATAAACTTATATGCTCAAATGTTATGAGTACATATGTGTTCAAAGCTAAATAAAATAAGCTTGAGCTTGTGTTTTCCCCCGACTTAAAGTTCATCATTTCGTAAAAAAAATTAGATTATAAGTAATTGTATTTTTATAATTTCCATTTTAAATCAAAATCTGAAGTTTTAATGTATGATTATGTTAAGTTTATGTGCAATGTTATTGTAAAGTGGAATTGTTTGCTCTTATAACAAAATTTATATGTAAAATTAACTAAAGATCATCATAGGCAAATTAATAAAAAATAAAGTAAATTGAATTCAATTTCAAAATTAAATTACCTTAAATATTATTAAATTTGAGATAAACAAATCAAGTTTGAACTAGATAAAACTAATCTTGCACGATAAAATCCTTTAAAATACTCTACTAAATGCACACGAGCAAGCGTATCATGCCAGTATTAAATTCGGTTAGTAATAACATTGACACAAATTTGAAGATGAATTAATTAAATTTGAGCCAAATAATAATAACCCTAATTACCAGATGAATAATATCTCTAAAAGTATGAGATCTAAATGCTCACGGTCATTTTATGTCATTGAAACTGCCACTGGCCTAGAAATTCTAAATATTGATTGATATATTAATAAAAGGAGAATTCTATAAGCCTCAGATTTAAAATTGGAGAACTAGTTAATCAAAATACAAGAAAAAATTAAATAATATAATAAAATTAATTAAAATATAAAAAATCTAAATAATATAATAATAATACCTCACGTAAAAAGTCATAAATTTAAAGCCAGCTAATTTTAATTTATTTAAAATAAATAAATAAATATACTTTTCATGGGTCAAGCAACTTTAATTTTTAAATTCTTATAAATAAAAAATTATCTAATTATCTTAAAAATATAATAAAAAATAAGTTAAATTCAAATTTTATTTAAATACGATATTTCTTAAAAGTTAATCACAATTTTTATTTAAAATATTTAATTCTTATACTTTATCTCATTATTTAAAGAAAATTCATGATCATAACATTTTACCTAGTACACGAAGTAAGAATTTAAGAACTTAATTTTATTGTGTTAGACAGGAACTAACGATGATGATAATTTTAGAATTAAAAATATAATTACTATTCATCTATATTTAATGATTTAAATACAAATTTTTAAAATTTTAAATTCTCACCCTATCATATAAATAAATAAATAAAGAGAGAGAAAGAGAGGGAGAGAGGGGAGAGAGAGAGGATAGGAGTTGAGATAATACAGATAAGGGGCAAAATGGAGGGGGAGGGGGGCAGAGGGCCCACTGACAAGACCGACACGTGGGCTTGTCCCCCTTTCCCGGCTCTCTCATATGGGCGAGAGTCACTTCAATGAGCTCCTTCCTTACTCGCGCCATTCGCCCTTGTTCTTCCTACTTCTCACATTTCCCAATAATACCTTCCGCTTACGAAGCTACTAGATTATGCTTCGAGATAAAAAAAAAAAACTACTGCATTATGTTCTAATTACGATATCAATACTATTCATGTTAATAGGTATAATCTGTCAAAGCGATTAAAATTTTACGAGAATTAATATTTTTCGAGTCTTTGCATGGCAAGCTTGCTGTGATAGGTTTTTAATTAAGTATCCAGAATTAATTGTGATCACCACAGCTTGATTGAAATCTAAGCACCGATCAGTAAAGGAGTCCTAACCAGTACTTTTAAAGAAGAGGCAAATAAAATGTCAACTCGACCTAAGCGAGTCTAATTCTATACTCTATAAGACAGTTATAAAAACAAACTGACAAAAAAATTATGATTTTATGAACTTGTATATAATATGCATCATCGCGATCTTATTAGTCTTGGAAATCATAATTAGTAAGGACAAAAATGTTTAGTATCTTTTCTTAAGCAAAAAATGAAATAAGTTAATTAATTTTAACTATATGTTATTTTTTATACAGACAACTGTGCTGATGAGTGATGTCTCTGCCGCATTATGCAAGCACTGTTGGCACCCCTGCCTTATCCGTTTGCTTCTGTGGCAGGATATAATTGGTCGTAACACCACCTTATCCTATATTTTAATCATGATAAAACAACTAAAACTACCATCATTTAACAATAACTTCCAAATAATCTTCCTAAAAAATATTATTGACGGAAGAAAAAGAATAGCCAATATCCGCTCTTCCCATTAGCCCAATTTACGTGCTTTAGCGGTGGTGCATCAAAATGAATAATTATGATAGCCACCTAATTAATCGCTCTTATGTAAAGCAAAGTATCAAGTAATCAATGTTTAGCTGTACAAAATATCTTCAATCTCCAATCTATATATATATATATATATATATATATATATATCACAATAATAATCATACCATTTATTGGGCGAATAGCAGACCACAAACCAGTGGGACCCGTTTGATGACGTGGCACTAAATGAGTGGCGGAAAAGCGGCCTACTGACGTGTACCCGCACGTGAGCCTTTACACGTGTCCTGAAAAGTGGGGCCGTCGGGGCGTACGGGAAAGGCGGATCCAAAAAAATCTGATATGTCAGAGGAATGAGGTGGCCTGGTTGGTGAGGAAGGGGGGAGGATCCGTTCCGTTCCGTTGGAATTTAGGAAGAATGGGGACAGGATCATTGGTACCCTAAATCACCCCGTTTTGACGTGCAGCCTTTTTCATCGTCCTTATTTTCTCGATTCAACAACAAACACCTGGTGCTCTTAGCTAAAAATAGAAACTTTATGAAATTTTCTTTTAAGAAATTTTTTGTTTTTTGGGATGATATTTGCAATTAAGGTCACTGTTGTCTATTAATTTGAATTATTTTCATTAATCAAACTTGACGTCGTCTAAGTATTTGGTCGTGTTTTGCTCCGAATTAACTCAAAGTTAAATATTTTGCTTCTATGCAGTTTCTAAGAACCTCTAGTTCTCATGTCTGTTTTTAAATGCAAATTATGTTTATGACTTGAAATTAAAATTGCATTAATAATACTGCCCATTGTCAAACTAATATTTAGTTCTAATTTCGGACTCAGAGTTGTATAAAGTTTATTGAAAGTAAGCCTACTTTGATAAGAACCAAATCTCCTCCGGTGTACCTAAACTCCACCCCATTGCCCTTCAATGAAATTTCGTAAAAATTCTCAAAATTAAGATCCAAAAGGCACTTCTCTATAAAAAATGCATCGTAGGAGATTTAGACTCAATTTGATACTGCATATAATTACTCAAGTAGATGATTCACCAATGCACTAGAAAAAAGGTTTTCTCGGTGCTTAAAAAAAGCGAGGAGAAAAATAAGTATTCTTCACGCCAATTTTTGTAATAGAGAAAATTCTATTTTTTTAAATATATTTGGAGGTTTTTGAAATCAGGTAGGTATTAATTTTAGAACCTTTCTTCACGCTAAAAAACATGAAAAAACTTTTCTCCACTTTCCTTAAGATTTGAAAACATTTTTTAGCTTGGAAAAAGTAAGCAAATTAAAAATTGTTCACCTACAAATATCTTCAAATATGAAAAAAAATTTGATTTTTTATCCACGACTAAATTGTCGTGAGAAGACGAGGAGAAAAATATTGAGAAAAGTCATTTTTTTATTGGAGTAAAGCATCATATATAATTCTAATTTTTTTTGGTACTGTATATAAAAGACTCTTGAATCTTTCTTAATCACAAGATTCTAGAGATGGTTTCAATAAGAAGAATAAAGGAAATTGGGTCCTTTAATGTAGAAGAATCTTAAATATAGCTCTTTGAATTTTTATGTTGAATTGAGGTTCATGCATTGAGACTTCCTAGTTATGAACCAGGTCATCCAGATTAGTCCCATAGTGCACTATTTATATTTTATATTTTATAAATTTTTTCCTTATGCAAACAAGCTATCTTGTTCATCTTTCAACAATTCCTACCAGACATCGTAAAAATTTTTCATCCCTCTTTAGCACCAACAAGGAGCTTCAATATCATACCCCACCAAAAGTCGATGCAAAACAAACATGCTCGGGAACCAAGCAACCAATTAAGATTGGACCTTGGACTTTCCTACTTCACCATGCAATATATCAGTTTTCATATATATGTACTATCGTGTTGGCATGGCAAAATTTTCCTCTATTTCTGGTAACTATTCCCTCCTGCAATGGGCACAATCAATGGCGTACTCATTGAAGTTGAGCTTGTACAAACCGCTTGATCAGAAACCAGCCATGGAAACTCTAGGAAGAAAGCCGAAACGCACAGGAAAAACAATGGGCTGGGAAGTGACATCGATGAATATGCACGAATTTCGGCATACAAATTAGTTTCCTCTTTCATCTGCTATGTAGCTCAGCCAGGTGATGATGAATTTGGGTATCCAAATAGTACAACATGACTTGCAGGCAGCCCAATCAATGCCCTCGTACCCAGGTAAGATGATAAAATGACGTTGAGCCGGCACCATTTTTGTGCAGTTCGATTCATCTAGTGAGACTTATAGTATTCTTTTAAAACAAGGAAATCTCCACGCCGCCTTGTGGACAGATATTTTTTGCCCCACTTGAAAATTATATGCAGGCGAAGTGTTGAATACGGGCCAAGTAAGTTGCCGGGCTGCTCGTTCTTTCGAAATTTAAAGTAGTATTTGTGAAAAGAAGAAGCCACCTCAAGTATCCCTGCATGAGGTTTGTACACATGAATGAAAGACTTGAAAATAAAAAATAAAAAAAATCAATCATTAGTGATATAATTGTCGCATTTGCCGTCTGTGGTTAGAATATGATGTCTTCTATCAACGATGGGGACATCAAATGACGTTTTTTTTTTTGCAATATATTGGCAGATTTCTTCTAACCTTGACCGACCGGAACTTGTTAAGGCCACCGACTCTATTCATAACACGCCCCCTGCCTCTCCTCCTACTTCTGCAAGCTTCTCACTTTAGCTCAGAAGCATCCAGTTTAATAATGCCCTGGGAGTAGGAAGATTCTAGCGAAGTCGATGAATTGGGTTGGTGTACAGTGTCACATTATATGTATTCTTGACTGCGACGCATGGGAACAAACAGAACTGCACCGAAACAGGGTTAATTTCAGATTGGAACGTTGATTGTATGGTTCAAGCTGTGCCATTTTGATGTTTAAAAGAAAAAGAAAAAAAATTCTTACTTCTTACAGTCTAGTAAAAAATCGAAAGATTACATTAAAAAAAAATACAAAGATTGGAATGCCCAATTCGGTGAACGTAGACAAGACCAGCAGAGTCCCATTTAGTTTCCAACCTGATCAGAGGGGCTGTGCCAATTGCCAGGGTTGGAAAATACAAACCAATAGGGCTGTTAAGCACCCAGTGAGCCAAACTCACATTTTATTCAAACTCGAGTTGAATAGTTTGAAGTTCGTTCAAACTTGATTTAATATTGAACGAGTTTTAATCATATATGCTAAAAATCGACCCAAATATTTCTCATGTTGTTCGAGCTCGAATACACTTAAACTATTAAGGTTTGAAGTACTATAAATGAATTCATTTGGGAGTTTAAAACCACCACTTTTGTGAGCTCGAAACCAACTTGATCATAAGGTCGAAAGTAATTCGTTTGAGAGAAAAACATAGAATTATGAAAAGTAAAATTAATAAAAATAATTTATCAACATATTTATATAAATTATCATAATAATAAAAATCTTTTCAAGTTTGAACCATGTTTCAATTTTTTTACAAAATTCTTCAGATACTATTTAGCAATATACGTTTCCAAAAAAATAAAATCCTTAAAACTGTAAACCTAAAATTAAAAGAAAACTACCAAAAGTCTATATTTTATATCTTTCATCAATATTTAGACGCCTTTTATCTAGCCTTCATCTAAAAAAAATAACAAATATCATTTATTATGAGATGTTAGATTAAATAAAAAAATTTGTAAAAGAAATAAATATATGTTATTATTCTTGCTAGATTCAATAGAAAAAACTTTAAACTAATCATCCATAATGAATAAAGTTCATGAGTGTATTCTAATAATTACCAAAGTCATAACAACTAACAAAAGTAGATATTAAAACTTTAAAGATACCTTATGTTTGAATATGCTGAATATGTATGCAAAAGCAAACCAATAGAAGTAGATATTTAAAAACTTTATTTTATTTTTGGATACGAAAAATTAAATATAAAATTAGGATATAGTTGTACTTCAACTTACTAGATAAATAGTATTATAGCATCAAAATATAGAATAATGTAAAAACACAATCATGCTAAGACAAATAAGAAGAGGCAATATTCACTGTTAAATATCAAACACTTAGGAATAATATGTACAATCTAAATCATTACCTGAGTCATCCTTTTCATCATCCTCATCTTCTCTCTCTTCATAATAGTGTGGATGTAGCCAATCTTGATCACAAACTAAATTTTCAAATGTCTTCGGTTTCAAGCTACTACGATAATCACTAATAACTATCCTACTTGTACTAAAAGCAAATTCTGACGTATTAAAAAAAGTAGAATTGCTAAAATATCATTTGCCATGACCCATAAGGTTTTATATTTCAATGAAGTAGTTTTTCAATAATCCAAGACATTAAAATGTGCTCCATGACCAACTTTAATTCTTTGTTCTTCAAGTTATGCATCTAAATCCGATTTCTTCACATGGAATTGCTCACGAAAATCTATAAATCTTTTAAATTCTTCCTCATCGTTGAGTATTTTATTACCACTTTTATTTTCAGGAAAGTAATCATAATGTAAGTTATTCTTCAATTTGTTCTCATAAAATTTATATACCCCTTTTCAAGCATCCTCAACCCTTTCATTTTAGCTTGAAAAGTTGACTCAGAATGATAAAGTTTGTGGAAAATAAATTCACCCTTCTTAATTTATATCTTGGATCTAGTACACATGTATGGCTATAAGTAAACTATTTTTTGCCTAATACTTGTCATACTTATCTTTCATGTTATCAACCATGTGATAAATATGTCCTTGCTCGTGAACATAAAGGTAATCTAACTTCTCTTTCACTTTTTGAAGCACTACAAAGAAGAGATTTGCTGTTAGATACTTAACATGGAGAAGACATTAGTTACTTGATAAAATACTTCAAGTAAGTCTTCAATTTCATCATAGTTGTTCCAACCTATATCAGATGAACACCATTTAAAATTTTCATCTATACCTTTTAGATGATTAAAAGCAAATTTTACCTTTTTTGTAGATCTTAACATCAAGTAGAATTCCAATGAGTTTGCACGTCTAAATTCAACCTTCTTTTAGTTGATATGCTAAAGAAGTGTCAAAATCTGTCATTCTAGATGTAGATCCCTTAATATATTTAATTGACTCACACGCATTTTCAATAACTCCTTTCACGTGCACCAATTTAGCTTGAATATTTAAATTAAGAATATGAGCTGAACACCTAACATGAAAAACATTGCATTTAATGGTAAACTTCGCAATAAAGGGGAAACTAACTTTAAGAAGGGTTACCATGCTATCATTGACAGATGTATTGTTCAATGTTAAGGTGAAAAATTTATCTTCAAATCCCCAGTCCATCATCAACTAACTTACCAAATTGGTCATTGCATACCCAGTATGAGGAGGAGGGAAAAGACAAAAATTAAGAATCTTCTTTTATAACTTCCAATTTGCATCCACAAAATGCATTGTAAAACCCAAATATGACTTGCTTTGCCCAGATGTCTAAGTATCACATGTAAAGCAAACACTCTCAACTTCTTTCAATATATTATTCAAAACTTTTTTTCTTCGTGATATAATTTGATGTAATCATTCCTTATACTGTGTCGAAGAATCTTCTGATGTCTTGGGTTAAGATGTAAAATCCATGACTCAAGTTAGAGTTTTGCATTAGCAAACCAGTCGGTTCAACTGTTGAATCGAGTCGAGTTAGTTTCATGAACTGTGTGCTGAGCCGAGGTTAGCCGTGAGTTATGAGTAATGGGGTTAAGTGTACCTGAGTATATAATGATAATTTCAAATAGATGATGATAAATGAGTTATCAGAGCATATAAAAGTATGCAGTATATATATATATATATATA
>JAVDBV010083102.1:0-11724 GCA_032619315.1 Piper longum | reverse complement strand
GGTCAGTGGCGGTCGAAGGCGGTCGACGGCAGTTGACGGCGGCCGGAGGCGAACGATTCGCAGTCGCTACCGTGATCAAAATAATGACTTCAGGAGTCGATTGGAGGAAGGTCATGATAGCAGTAGCCAAATTTTATGGTTAAAATCAAAGATAGTGCAGAGGTTATTTGATTCAAGGTCGTTTCTTGGCCGGTGGTAGTCGGACTGCGACGAACAGTGCGTCGGAAAACACCCGATTACACCTCTGTTTTGGAGAAAGTTGGGGAAGAAGAAGATGACAGTTTCGTAAATATAGGTTGACTCGACACTGGTTCGAGTTAATAAATAATATCAACTCGAAATAAATATTTAAAAATAATTAAGTTAATAAGATACGGGTTAAGTGCCTAGACCAATAATTTAATAAATTAATATACGAAATTAAGATATTAATAAAATTACGGTAATAATAAACGGTTAATAATTAATCGGCTTGTTACAAACGGTTAAATTAAATCGAGGGATTAATAAGTTATAATCCTATAAAATCGAACCTTTATTAAATTAAATAAGTTATAAATAATTGTATTAGTGATATCCTTAAATTATGATAATACAAATCATTTAGGGAATATATCAATAATAGTAATTAATTATTGGTTATAAATTAATAATTTTTTTATAATTGTCAAGTGAGAATTGTAATGGGGATAATTAATTTAAAATGCTAGAAAGGACATAAATGATTATGTCACATGAATAATTAATTATATCACTAGAATTATTAAAAATTAAATATTTAATGTCATATATTATATATTGATGAAATTTAATAGTTATATTAGTCATGTAGTGCATGCATTTTATATGTAAATAAAATTATACTTATCTAATTTTATATTTTCATTCAGATTAGGATCGTAGTCGCATTGCGAGATTATCTACAAACCAGGTCAGTACATGACCCTGGTCGGCCTGAGCCCAGATTCGACCCCCATGTACCGTATTCAACCGGGGTCAAGGAATTGACTCAGCCCGATACGGGGCCAAGATTTTAATCATGATAATGAATGGAGTGTAGCGGAGTGCCTCCCCGCATAATAATTAATGGAGTGTAGTGGAGTGCCTCCCCGCATGATAATAAATGGAGTGTAGTGGAGTGCCTCCCCGCATAATAATTAATGGAGTGGAGCGGAGTGCCTCCCCGCATAATAAGAAATGGAGTGTATTGGAATGCCTCCCCGCATAGAAATAAATGGAGTGTAGTGGAGTGCCTCCCCGCATAATAATTAATGGAGTGTAGCGGAGTGCCTCCCCACATGATAATAAATGGAGTGTAGAGGAATGTCTCCCCGCATAATGATAAATGAACTGTAGCGGAATGCCTCCCCGCATGATAATAAATGGAGTGTAGCGAATTGCCTCCCCGCATAATAATAATAATAATAAAAGTGTAGCGGAGTGCCTCCCCGTATAATAAAAAAACTTTGGAATAGGGAGTATATTTGACTTGTTTCCTTGATTATACGGCTTAGTGGTTTTATCCCTAACGTGGAATTGCCTCCGCAGGTGTGCAGGTACTCGCATAGATTGAGAGCGGGGTTGGTGGATCTTTTACCAACCAAGTTTTGGAGAAAATGATAATGCATTGGACTTCATTTTTATTTATTTGAATTATAAATGTGGCTATGGGAAACGGTCTAAGACTGTGGGAAAATTATTATTATGTCTTCTTTAAAACATAGTTTACTTTGAATGAGTCATACATGTGGTTTGATTTTTAAGTAACACCTGGCCAGCTAGGCCCACAGTATTGTAAAAAATGGCGGGTCGTTACACATAATACCCGTATAAATCTATCATATCATAAAACCGTAAACTCTCATGCTAATACTTATTAGGCTTCGGTAGAAACTTATATAATTATATCTCTAAAGCTTGTTTTTCAAAAACTATCAAAGGATATCAGCCTTGAAGTTTTATTAAACTTGTGAAAAAATTACGGCTAAATGGTCTCACATCAAAGTGATCCAATAAAATGCCACTAATATTGTCCTACGTCTAAAACATGATTAAACTCAATACTCAAGAAGTCCATAAGAGGTAAAACAAGGGAGTCCTATGGTCCTGGATGAATGAAGCTCCACGTCCTAAGTCGATGATATCACCCCACATAACCTACTACAAACCGAATCAGACTCGAATTATATTGGCACACACATTAAGGCAAGGCATAAACACAAGCACAATACATAAGACACTTAATTAACTCTATAACATCTTAATTAATCAAGTTTTAAACCTTATTAGATCTTTAATTAAGATTTAGAGTTACATGGACACTTAGTTGAAAATGGAACAACTCAAATCTAGTTCACGCTCGGGAACAGAACCAGAATGTCAATTGTCATGGTTAATTCGGCTAACCTGAACCCAAACCATGCGAATCTACTCTTGGTGTCTCAAGATGGAATGTCACTATGCATTAATGGATGCACAAAAACCCTAACATGCTACTATATGGATAACATGTCAACCAATTGACATACCAAAATAATATTGATGAAAATCGATAAAATTCGCAAAATAAGACGGACTGAGTCTCCCCTAAAAGTGCAATTAAGGGCCACCCTATCAAATCAACTAATATATATTCAAAGAAGATTCTAATGTATTGCATAATTTATTCAAAATCTGGTGTCTTAATCCATTTGTGCATTCTAATCATTTTTCACATAAAATTTTAGGTCTTACTTGTTGTACTTATTGAATATTTGAATATATATATACTAAAACATATGTATTCAAATGTCGCATCATATTGTCATGCCTTGCATTATATCACATCATTTTTAATATAATGACTACATAAACTAAACATTAACATTTTATCGCCTCACATGTGTGTCCAAAAGATATCAATGCTCCTCCGTCCTGGTTGGCACATTTAACTCATGCTCCTCAGCTATATATATTATAAAAACATGTGAGTAACAAGTGTTACTAGTCCAAACTATGACTATATAACAAATTGGAAAATGAAAGCTAACTCTCATTTTGAATAAAAATATTTCTATACTTCTCATGAACACTCTTAAGGGCATCTACTGAGGAGTCATTGGGCTGTAGACCCAGTAGCATCCCGAACTTAACTGACTACTCTATTGTTGTTGAATTAATTTCATTTGCCGAGGAGCCATTGGGCTGTAGACCTGGTAGCATCCCTAACTAAACTGACTGATCTACTACTGTTAATGCCGCTCTCGAGATTTTCTTATTTCATTTTCTGGTCTCTTGGGACTACATGTATATCCTAAGCTCTCTCCTTACCTCGATAATTCTCCTGGCTTTGAGCACAAAGACTGAGTACTCTCAAGTAGTTGCCTTTAGTACCATTTGAACTTCAAGTTTAGACATGCGTTGTACTAAACAGTATCAATAAACCTCCACGTTTCTCCGGGTATGAGGAACTCAAAACGGAACTTGTCAGGATCCCTCGGGATTAGATCAACCCGCTCAGTAATCCAAAGCTCGCTTTGACTGGCACGTGCACCCACTCATGGTACGTGTAAGTCGATTTTCCCAACTCTTGTCTTGCTGAAAGCTCGATAAATCTATATTTAGGTCTAGGAATTGATTTATATAATAGGCCCGAAGGCAACTTGTGGTGGATCTTATTTTTTAAAACATACTCGAGGGATCTCATCCGCGAGGGTTTTTAATCCGGAAAACTGGTTGATTAAATAGCCTGGGATAAGTGGGATCTAATAAAACGTCACTTAACTTGTTATGCAAGTAATAAAATAATACATAATAAAGTAGAACGTAAAATAGGAAATGAGTCCTAAACGGACTTGACAGAAGCTCCAATCGTGTCCATGCACCTAGGCGGTGAGCACCTACTCCGTACCTACATATCAAATCTTGAAGCTAACGCCCGCTCATGATGTATTTACACATCCTACAACATACCCATATCAATCATACATTAGTCCACATCATCATATATCACTCAAACACAAATTTTCCTATGATACGTTATCTTAGATTACGATAATTACTTAGTTTACCTAATTTAGTTCCTTAGTATTCGTTACAATTCAGTCAAGCAAATTTCATATTTTTATTTATAATAAAATTGCAAACTCGTCAATTCATTAATCCTATCATGTTGTGCTAATAATTATCACCCTTAATAAATTCAGTCAGAATTAATTATACATAGCGTCATCGGTAATTGGCGACATTGAGACGGCGACTAGATGGTGGCTACGACGATCACTGGCGGCAGAATCGGCGACAAGCAAAGGGGTAGCGTTGAGGGTTTGAAATAAATAGATGTCAAGGGGGAAGAAAACGAGTGATCGGGGAAGAAAACGAGTGGTAATCTTGTAAATAGAACTTGACTCAACTCTGACTCGAGTAAAAAATAATAACTAACTAGTAATAATTCCAAAAAATTTAGAAAATAGGGGAAAATCCCCATAATACGTAATGCATACCATAACAACTCAATGATATGCTCTATAACTAATTACCCACCCAAATTGTCCGTAATGCATCCTAATGCGTTATTCAACCTAAAAATAATTCTACAATCTAATACTAAAATAAATAAATAAAAATATGGGCGTACTCTCATATATTCTGATAACTTATTTTGCAGTTATCTTATTGACGTTATCATCATGTACTTGGGCACACATGACTCTCATGGTTCATAACACATGACCGGCCTTTGCGTGGTTCGCGTGTTTTAAAATTGACTTGACTGAAAATAATAGTTGAACTGGTCAGTTCAGCATATAAAACCATGACTCGAGTCACATGTTTTACAGGAAAAATCCAATACTTAGGTTTAAGCGTACAGACTTGACTAGACGATTTTTTGGATATGCCAAATGATATCCAAATAGACTAAAATTTGGACCAATAGGCTCTGACACTCTAAGGATTTGGTGGAAAATTTACCAAGTTCTAATGGGCCAACATCATAAACAAGGCCTACTAAAATTGGGCTAAGGTGCTGGAAACATTTTTCTTAGGCCACACACTAATTTTTCTAAGTGCCAATCATAGGCGTAGAGACTCCAAATAGACTTGGGTAAGTCACTCTAGTTATCCAATACCGTGTCCTTTAGTTCAATCAAAGCTCAAGACAAAAATCCAAATATTTGAGCCAGAGTAGGCTCAAGAGTGGAAGGTATTGGCTAGGTCATTTCTAGAGCTAGATGGACCTATTAGGCTTGGGAAAATCCTAACTCATTATTTATTGAGCCAAATGCTCCGAAATTTTAATATGGTGTACAAGGACATAAATAGGGTGTCGTAGAAGTTTCATTCAATTTCATCACCATTTGACTAGGGTTTTAAATTTTACATCCGGAGTTAAAGAACTAGGGTTTCACATTGTATTCATGCGCACTCCAGAACACTGATTAAGCTAACCAGCTAAATGATTTTTAATTAGTACCAAATTTTATAGGTGTTCAGTAAACAATTAGGATGCTGTTATTTAATTTGTATAGATTTTATTAACCACTTTTAGCTAGGGGTTTGTTCATCCTTTTTAAATGGTTAATTTAGTGTGAATATTTTTTAGGAACAAGACATCAGGACGAGTTATCACCATGTGAAGGATAGACATCAAAAGCTAACTACCTCACAGTGTAAAAATTGGGGAGATAGGCGGCCAGGCATAAAGACCATAAAAGCTGTAATATTTTTGCCAAGTTTTACACCCCTACATGCATATAGATATCATAATAGAAAGTGTTGAACATGAAAAATGTAGATATAATAGTCTTGGGTTCAATAAAGCATTAATCGTGAAAAAATAATATCTACAATGCAAGATATAATTTTTATAGAAAAATAGTGCGTATAAATGATATCAGTATGCTTAAAAATTCATATCTATTTTT
This sequence comes from Piper longum, assembly GCA_032619315.1. Lineage (NCBI taxonomy): Eukaryota > Viridiplantae > Streptophyta > Magnoliopsida > Piperales > Piperaceae > Piper > Piper longum. Next base: position 5,821 of record JAVDBV010083102.1, on the reverse strand, counting down.
ATACATGTAAAAATGACACAATTCTAGGTCCTATACACTTCTAACAAGTTGATATATTGAAATAAAAAATCAAATAAATATAACCAAGTATATAAACATATATATAGCACCATCCTTCAATGGAACTAGCCAAAAGAAGACCCTTATACTCAAAGGAGACAAAGGAGAGGTCTCTTAGGGTTTCCTACCCCAAGACTTACAACCATAGGTGGCTAACTTGGCTAGGAGGGGATTGGAGGAGGTGGGGAAGGTATGGAGATGAAGACGGGAAGCCAAGGAGCATAGCGGAGGATTGGAGGAGATGAGGAAAGGAGTGAAAAGGAGAATGTGTGAGAAGTTTTAAAGAAAATGGGGAAGCTCCAAACCACCAAAGGCATGGCTTGGTAATGTCACATATAAGGCGCCAAACCTAAAGAGGTATGAATGGCATACCTCATAAGGTATGTGTTAGCCCAAAACCCAAAAACTTAAAGGGGTTCCAAACACACAGGAAGCAACCAAAACATGTTAAGGACATGGTCCAAATATCTATCTACACTCGAGTCTACTGAACCAAACATGGAAAAACCGAGCGCGTAGCATCCAAACGTATGTATTGAGCACCAAAGGAGGATAAGGCTGGGTGGATATACACCGTATCATACTCAAACCACGACAAGGAAGACCAAACCCATTTAAACTGATCTGGGTCAAGACTAAACCGACTCAAAACCCTCAAGCGAACAGCTCAAGTTTTACACACAAATATACTTGCCTTGGCAAATTATTCATATGATTGAAACCATCTTTTCTACATGTTACTATGTTATTATGTTATCAGTTACAAATATTAACTATCATGTTATCAATATAAGAGATTGAAGCCAAGACTTAAGTGCATTACAATCTTGATAGGCTTGTGATCACTAGTGGTTTATTCTTGTTCAAGTGAGCTTTGTGGCAACCACCATATTTTTCAAATCGAGTTAAGATGTAATAACTCATAGTAGGCCCATGCAATGTGCCAAATTCAGTTAATGTTTTGGGTCTAAGGTGCCAAATAGAATTCTAGTTTTCTTGAGTTTTATGTTTTGCTCAATGTCTTCGAAGGTTGGTACTGAACGCCAAAATATAAGTTTTCCAAGTAACTTTGCGTACTAGGGCTTACAAGTAAGTCACATAAGCAATTGTATTTAGCTATGTACATGTACATGCCATAAGTATATACTCAAGTTCATGTTATATTTATGATTCATTTAATGCATGTTATAATTGATGTTTTATTCAGTTTTTCTATAGTGATTAACTGATTGTAATTTAATCTTATTTTCTTATTATTGTTTACTAAATTTGTTAACAACAAAGAGACAGTCAACACATTGGATTTTATTTTATTTTATTGTTTTATTTAATGAGATGATACTTAGACACATATATTTAGATTTGGATATATGGACATATGTTTGGCATTGTACAGTAACTAAATAAACGATCAACTATTATTAGTATTTTTCTACATTGTTTCATACTTTATTATTTTAAATAAGTCATGTTAAACATGTACATGTAAGTTATGACGTTGATTTTAGGGTGTTATCATGTTAATAAAATTGGCATCAATATAATTAGTACTAGTAAAGTCTATTCGAGCTAAATAGGCATCAAGCCCAATGGGAAAGGTGAAACTGAATCAAGTCAATAGAGTAAACTATTGAGTAAAATTTAGATTTTTACAGTACAGGTAAATAAATTATAGATGTTATTAGAAAATTCTACCTTCCACCGACTCAAGACATAATTGATTGAGAAACAAAAAGAAGACTATAAATGGAAATTAAGGCAAGAAGTTCAAAAATCAAAACTGTTTGGTTAAAAATAGAAACCAGTACGGATCTTTGACAACATCAAATGGGAATAAGTTTCACATTCTTAATTATGATGCATGCTATGATGACTCTAAAAATGCAAAACATGAGCTCTTAACGCAGAAATGAGCAGAAATGATCCTAAATTAGCCCCATATATCATAAAAGTTCCTAATGAAACAGGCATATGCCATGTCATAACTCCAGGCAAATACAGCCGCTTATCTTGCTACTATAAGTATGACGTACGAGCCTAGCAACAATGAATCAGCCCAAACCATGTCCAACGTACATAAGCCAAACTATGCCGATCAAATAATGCACACAAACGAAAATAAAACCGATAACAATCACAGAATGCTAATACTCTTCGTAACCTATTGCCCATATCGTGATGTACACGATCCACCTGACCGTACAAACACATGTCTAAGCCGAAACAATACTAAGTGTCACAGGGCTGATTCCTCTACGGCGTGTTTCCCTCCTCGAAACCACTAGCCAACAGCGCTATGCAGCCAGCGGATGCACTGCACAGCACCACTCCGGACACCACCTTCGCACACACCCGACCAAGTGCTCGGTACCACGCCCGATTGCCTGGCGCGACAAGGTACCCGCACTTGTCTCCCGGTCACAGCACCCTACTCGGACACTTGCTCAATCACCAAGTGACACTGCTATGCGTCCCAGTGCCGGTCACCCACACAAGTTGGCACAACCTGATTTCAGGAATCACCGATCAAATTGTCGATACCAAATCCAACACACACAGTATTTTACAAGAACTAAACCCAACCTCTATTCCACTAGTATGAATACATGATACAAGTAATCTAAACACTTAAGACTACCAACAAGTCGTGGACATGCACACCCACGACTTGTGCCTCTCGACCCTCACTCGACAAGACTTCGCAACTCTCGGCCACACGCTCGATGTTGCTGGACAGAATTGGGTGAATCGGCCCTTAGGTGGACAGCAGCTGCACCGACAGCTTACCTTGGAGTCCAGTCCTAGACTCGCAAGGATTGCTGCAGGAAACCCCAAGGCATCCCCTTTCCTCGACTCGATCTCTCCTCTTCACAAAGGGAGACACTTAGCCACACTTGTTCTATCACTTTGTTTTGATCCCCTCAACTCTAAATGAGACTCCTCCTTATATAGGCATCGTCTGGACAAAAGGGTCACATCACCTTGCTGGATCCTGGCCATCCAATCTCTGATCAATGGCTCAGCATGCACAATACCAGCAGTCACCTTAGTGATGTTCCAGCACTGCCCTTTACAGTTGATCACCTCATCCACGATCCAGGATGATCTGTAGACATCACCACAACTCTTGGAGTTCCAGCACATTTACTGGAAAGCCCATGGTGCACTCTAGCCTACTGGTTGACCCTCATGGTTCACCCCGGCAAGACCTGGTACCGATCCTGCACTCAACAGGCTCTAGACCGTTCGGCACACAGCACCGGCTCCAGACTCACTCGGACCCGGGTGCCCGCACATCAACCTCCACACCAGGTTAATCCTCCCCGGTATATTGATCGATCAGTCAGCTGGCACGCGTGGTGGTGTTCGCTCGGCACACACAACTGGTTCCCAGCATCTTGCTTAGTCCCCACACGCTAGTGCTGCCCATATGCTCGGTCCCGTCTTCCGGCACGACTCGACCTCGCATGCGTCTGGCTCCCAATGGCTTGATACCCGTCGGTTCCCCAACTGCATTCCAACACAATGCATGGCTCGGTAGGTTGTTTCACCACACGAATAGCACTGGTTATCTGCCTTTGACACGGGATTTGCTAGGGACAACCTCCAAACCCTAGCACCCGACTGTGTAACAAGCTAAGCCTATGACAGTTCTCCCCCACCAATGAGAGCCGATGTCATCATCGGAGGGTTAAGTCCTGCAAAATACTTCTTGATCCTCTCCTCGAATTGCCACAAGTCCTCCACCTTTTCCCCACTCGCCTCGCTTCTCGGTTCCCCCTTCCACTTGATAAGAGACTTCGTCCCAGAGTTTGAAGCACCTTGCCTATGCTCCAAAAACCTCCCCACCTTCTTTTCAAACTATTGCCGGATAGTCGGTGGAGCCCTCTTAGGATGAGCTCTCCTTGGATTGACTAGATCCTCATGGAAAGGCTTGAGAAAACTGACATGGAAAACCATGTGAAGCTTGTATCTCTCGGGAAGTTTTAACTGGTATGCCACATTCCCGATGACCTTCTCCACCTCGAAAGGACCGTCGTACCATTGCACCAACACTCTGTGCACCTCGGTACACCTTATCTTCTTTCAGATCTGTGGCATGAACTTCAGCATGACTTGGTCCCCAACGCTGAAGGATAACGGCCATCTCCTTAAGTCCGCGTATCTCTTCACTCTCCGCATTGCCTTGGCTAACGAATCCACTGCATCCTCATACAGGTCTTGCCTTTCTCTCGTAAATTTGTATGCTGCTGGACACTTGATCCCCCGTCCTTGTTGGGCAACCTCCTGTGGTGTGAGAGGTTGATAGCCAATCGCCACCTCAAACGGACTCAGCCCCGTTGCTGAAGAACGATGCAGATTATAAGAAAACTGCGCCGCGTCAAGAAGTTCCAACCAATTCATTTGGCTGGCTGTGATGAAATGTCTCAAGTACTCTTCTACTACCGCATTCGTCCTCTTAGTCTGTCCGTTAGACTGAGGATGATTGGCTGTAGAGAAATTCAGTTTGCTCCCTAGCAATCCGAATAAGCATGTCCAAAATCGTCCTGTGAATCTGGAGTCTTTGTCGCTCACAGTGTCTGCCGGCACGCCAAAGTGCTTAACCATGTTCTTGAAGAACAAATCCGCAGCCACCTTGGCTGAACATACCTGTGGTGCTGCAGAAAATATGGCATACTTGGAGAACCGATCTACTACCACCATCATAGAAGACATTCCCCATACCTTGGGAAACCCCGTTACAAAATCAATTGAAACCAAACTCCACGGTCTCGTCGGTGTAGGTAGAGGCTGTAGCAAGTCTGCCTCTAGTCTTCTCTCCACCTTGTCTTGTTGACACACTAAACAAGACTTCACGAAAGCTTCCATATCAGCCTCCATCTTCGGCCAATAGTACACTTGTGACATGAGTGCACACATCCGGTCCACCCCCGGATGTCCTACCCACTATGTGTCATGGGACTTCTCCATAAGCTTCCGTCTCAATCTAACGGTAGGGATGTACAAACGACCCCCACTTGCGTAGATGATTCCATCATCAAGCCAATATTTTCGAACCAGACCCTCCCTGATGTGATCAACCATCTTCTTATACTCGGTATCTTATTGCGCTAACTCCCGAACCTGCCCTAGTAGCTCCGTCTCTCTGCCCGACACGGCTGCCACCATCTCCATGTTTTTCCGGCTAAGTGCATCAGCCACCTGATTTGACTTACCCGGGCAGTGTAGCCACTCAAAGTCGTACTTGGCAAGAAACTCCTGCCACCTTGCCTGTCTCGGAGACAACTTCTTCTGGGTCTTGAAGAAGGTGTTAGCGACATTGTCAGTGATGACAATGAACTTTGCCCCCAGCAAGTAAACTCGCCACACTCGAAGACAATGAACTACAGCTAGCATCTCCTTTTCGTGAGTGGAATACCTCGTCTCCGCATCCTTGAGCTTCCAACTCTCGAAGGCAATCAGATGCCCTCCTTGCTACAACACGCCTCCGACGGCCTTGTCCGAAGCGTCCGTCACGACTTCGAACGGTTGACTGAAATCCGGTAATTTCAGTATCGGCTCCGATGAAATAGCAACTTTTAATTTATCGAACGCTGCTTGGCATGGCTCCGACCATGCCCATGACTAATTTTTCCTCAACAGATCAGCTAGTGGTGACACTACATGGCTATACCCATGTATGAACTTTCAAAAGTAGTTGGCCAAACCTAGGAAGCTCCTCAACTCCGTCACCCTGGTTGGTGTCGGCCATTCCACCACG
>JAVDBV010083101.1:0-11155 GCA_032619315.1 Piper longum | reverse complement strand
CACCCCCCCCCCCCCCCCCCCCCCCCTCTTTTTTTTTTAATTCTAATTGATAGACATTTATTGATCTTGTTTATTCACCTTAAGCTCGGGGTTCCATTATTTGTATAAGCGTCTAGAGAAGTACTAAATTGCTGGTTCGCTATAGCCCGTGAAGCAGGTATTGTATAGTAACTAAAGGATAGCAGGTGTATAATTTTTCAATTCTTGATATTTTTTTCATGTTTTAACGTGTTTGTTCTTCAATATTTTGACTTAGGTTGTTATGCTTGGCTTGGATGCTGCTGGGAAAACAACGATATTATACAAGCTTCATATAGGAGAGGTGCTATCAACTGTTCCAACTATTGGTGAGTTCTTTGGGGGGTTATTTTGGCATGTGATGAGAAATGAATATTTTCTAGGACATGCTAACTTACCTGCATAATTGGTTTTGTCCAAGTTTCACGTGTCTTGTACACGTTGTTCAGTAAGTTCTCAAGGTACATGTGATTGTTTGGGTCGCATAAGTTTTGTGAATAGCTTTGCTGGAAATATTTCGGATTCTTTATGTCCTGAGTCTTAATCCTGACATTGCCTGTGTAATCCTGCAGTTTTTTTGAGTATTTATCGGGATAGACATTAGATATTACATTCATGTTATCGTATTTTGCTAATTGTATGCAGCTGATAGTCAGTGATGGATCAGCTGAAGGCTTGTTTTGATATTATATATATTAGCAAAAAACATCTGTGGTATACAGGACTTGCCAGGAACATTGTTTAACCATTTTTAGGGAAACCGGGGATTAATGTGACTTTTGTGGTTCTCCATTTTTTTTTTATCATAGATGAATTAAATGGTGTTTTATGAAAATTTACATGGAACTAGGAAGTTAGTTCCATATAGTAAAATGGCGTATATGAAAATTTTTCTGATCTGCATGGTATTAATAGACTGATGTCTGTTATGCAGGTTTTAATGTAGAAAAAGTTCAATATAAAAATGTGGTCTTCACTGTATGGGATGTGGGTGGACAAGAGAAACTTAGGCCACTTTGGAGACATTACTTCAACAACACTGATGGATTGGTACCTATGGCTCATTAAATCATTCTATTCAGTTTCCAATAGATAATTATATATATATATATATATATACACACACATATGTATATATCGTCCTTTTGCTGATTGGATATCTTTGATAGATATATGTGGTTGATTCACTCGACAGAGAGAGAATAGGAAAAGCTAAAGCTGAATTTCAGGTATGTAAAGCCCTATTCATTCTCTGCATTCCGTTTCATGGGTCCTTGATTCAAGATGAATAATCTTCATTTTTTATGCAGTCTATAATCAAAGACCCATTCATGCTTAATTGTGTGATATTGGTGTTTGCAAATAAGCAAGACATGGTATGTTGTTGATTTGATAGCCATGCCCATTTATTTTCGTACTTTCATTCTTTTTTTTTTGGTTTCAGCAAGTTACAAAGAACTGATTTGTTAAATGGTATTTGCTTATTCCCAGAAAGGCGCAATGACCCCGACGGAAGTATGCGACGGACTTGGCCTATTTGATTTGAAGAACAGGAAATGGCATATTCAAGGGACTTGTGCACTTAGGGGAGATGGACTTTATGAGGGGTTAGACTGGCTGTCAGGTACTCTCAAGGAGATGCAAGCTGGTCGTCGAGCAGCGTCGGCTGGGTCATCAACTTTTCAATGAAGAGAAATGGCAAGAGCATATGCTGTTGAAAGTTAATCTTGAATACTCACTGCATTCATAGAAGGTGTAGTCGATGAAGCAGATTCCTGGTTCCTTTTTAGGCTCCCCCAACTCATTGGACATACCTTGAGAGATCATATTTGAATGTTTGGCCTTTGTGCAAAATACCTGGATCATTTTAACATTTCGACTTGTTTGCTTTGGCAATTGTGCTTTTACAGTTGGGTATGGCAAATGCATGCCAACTCACCAATTTCTAGTTGTAAAAATGGTTCATCTTGCCTTCTACTGTCATTTTTGAAATGTGTGCCAGATATGGAAGCTTAAAACATTTAAAGGACGGAAAAGAAGGCGAACTATTTTCAAGAAACCCATTAAAGTCAAGTCTATTCAGAGACATGTTGCATGAACAGATAGCGATATCAATAATTTTTACTGTTCCTTGTTTCCATATTTTCATTAGCTTATGTCAAGGGTAGTTCAAGTAAGAGTTGACACCCTGATCTCTAATAGGGCGATTATTCGGTGAAAATCATGGAGCAAACTTAAAAATAAAGCTGATTATTGAAACATAATAGTTAATGCTGGTCACCCATGATGGTATCCTAAAATCCAACATGGTGATATTAAGAGCCCCACAAGGATACACGATGTTTTTTCAACATTTTCTCCCAATTTTCTTTTATGCACCACAAATGATATATGACCATATATATAATGAATTATACATACGCATTACAAAGTGCCTAATCCTGCATGAACAGAGAAAAAACAAGGCTTACTTGAAAACTTATTTCTGCCATTGAAGTCTATAGGTCCGTCTTTTGTATCGAGTCTATTGATCCTTTCCTGCTTACACGTCACTTTCAACTATCAATACATCCCATTTTCTGAAGAAAAGTATCTCCTTCCAGGCAAGAAATTTATTATTGGCATAGGAAGCAAACATGTTAGCAATAATTACTTCACTTTATCATCCATTTTCTCGTATGCAGAAGGCGTCCGCTCTCAGTATCACAGTTACTAGCCTTCAATTTCGAGGCCTAAGTGCAACCATAGACAGCAGAAGCAAACATTTTAACCGAGTAATACCTCATTCCTCCACAAAGCACCCAACACCCAGGAGAGGGTTTACTAACAGATTACCGGAGGCTAGGAAAACCCAATGAACAGAAACCACGGCATCCATGCTCCAAAAGCAAACAGACGAAAATCAACCAGTATGTCAAGTGCTCCATCCGCAAGCAGATGATCAATAGAAAGCCGTTACTCTTCCAATAAAATAACATATATAAGAAGAATGATGCTGGCCACTATCCTTCGAGAAACGGCAGAATTTATTTCAAAAGAGAAAAATTTCATTCCCATCATCCTTATCTTATATAGAAAGCCAAATGTCGAGAAATGCATATCCTTCTGAAGAAAAATGACCAAACAAACCAAAAAGTATTTCCTAAATACGCCACAAAAGAGCAAAGCAGCATCCAAGATCACAGAACAGATACCTTACTTTAAAAATTTTCCACAGAAGTAGAGGCCTAATTCAGTCGGCGCCTTTTTCTAGCAGGATGAGCATCATCTATATCAAGGGAACCAGAACTTCCATTCCTTCTCCTCCTCGTGGAACGAGATGTTCCAGCACCACTTGCTTCTGGATCTGCACAAGCATCAATGGCTCCAACATCTCCTTGTATAACAGCCATTGTGCTAGAAGCAGAAGCCTCTGCAGTCATAGCTTGACCTCGAACATTTCCACCTCCTAAAGTCCCTGAAAATGGTGGTAAACCAGAATGGTTACCACTATTTGTTGCCCTCACACTTGCACTAGGCAGACCAGCAGACAAAGGATTAAATCTAACAGAAGAATTATATGGGGTAAAGGGGTACCAAACACCGATATCCTGCATATGGGAGCTACTACTAGGAGTTCCATGAAACACATCTGTGTGATTGTTGCTACCAATAGAATTAAACCCACCATCAACAGGGCTCATGGGCAAGGCAGCTGCTGCAAAACCTGTTGGATGCTCCAGCATTCGCTCCCTTCGCAAGCGTTGAATGGCCCTAAACCTTGAAAAAAATCTTCTACTACCATCATCAATGATATCTTGCAGATTCCTCCGCTCAAACCCCTCCAATCTTCCTCTCTGTTGCATTTCTTCACCAAATATGCTCCTAATATCCCCCAGCCACCTATGAAGTGAAAGTTGTCGAGACAGCTGCCTTGCACTCTCCAGTCTGTGACCATGAGGCCTGGGTGGAATCTTCAGGCCTGAATCCCTTTCTTCTTCATCATTGTTGTCAATTCTACTGGTTGTGCTTCCTCGACCATAAATGGGAGTTATATCAGATTCTTGTACCTGCCCTTTACAAACTGGGCATTCCCTGTAATCACAATACAAATGCAGCCACTGGTATAAACAAGGCCAACAAAAGAGATGACCACAAGAAGTAACTACTGGATCTTTGGCCATTTCCAAACATACATTACAATCAAAATTTGCAGCCATATTTTCATTTTCCTTTTTTTCATCTTCCACACCTCTCTTCCCAGGGCCCACAGCATTAACTTTGTGAGCCATAGAGGTTCCAGCTGATCTTTCCGATTCCATCAATTCTTCAAGTATTTGGGTGGGGCTCAAAGAACTGGCAGTTATAGGATCAACAACATATGGAACGGTAGATCTGAACCTTCTGCTAGGCCTATGACGATTGGCTTCAATAAGCCTCTGTAAACGAAACTCTGGATTCTGAAGGAGGTCCCTACGAGAAGAACCATTTTGAGTAAGCAAATCAGTCATCTCCCCATTTGCTGTGAATGGGACAGTAAACGTCGCCATGGACTCGGAACTCCTACCACTGTGATTAACATTGCCACCAACTTGTGTAGAAGGATCCATTTCAGTAAATGATGGAGAATATGGAGCGTGTACATCTCCATTTACTCCATTCAGAGGCTCCTCTGGTTCGGCTGGATCAACTGGTGCTGTAGGGGACACATAGCCTGGCGAGTATGGCACATAGTGAACGAGATCAATAACACTGTTTTCTTGAGCTACTTCCGTTTCAGTGTTCTCCAAGGCATCACTTGCAACACTGGGATGATAAGGCGGGGCGTAAGGCACATGGTGAGCACCATTACTTGTATTTCCACCCAGTGTTTCAACCACTACCTGCGTTTCTTGTAGGACTACATGGGGAGCTTCCGATGGCAGGAAAGCAGAATATTCAAACACGCCTCTACTACTATCAGCAAGGCCATCGTCACCAGGTGGCGTCGGAGGTCTTGAAGAGCAGCGAGGGCACTCAAACTGCTGTGGACTCTCATCCTCGTCATGCTCGGCACTCCGCGCATTGGGCGAAAGTGAGGCATGGGTAGGTGAATACGGATCATGATACTCCGACTCACCAACCAGACTGCCCATGTCAGCAGGAATCTGAATATCCTGAGGGGTTAACAAATACGACCCCAACGCAAGATCCGACCCCAAATCGGAACCTCGTCGTCGAACGGGCGAGAGAGGAAGACCCAAGTACAGATTTAGATCCATTCTCCGGCTTCCACTACCACCCCTTCCATCGGCCATGGATACAAGCTAACTAAACACCCAAAAGCTCCCTGCTTTATCGCCTCAAACTACAGCAATAACAAGTTCTGACAACCCACGGGTACCCCAAAACCCAAATCATCTCTCAATGCAATTTCCCCATGCAGGAACCAAAAAACCGTCATTTTTCGAGCTCAAAGCCAGTGCATTTCACCAATTTCATCAATTTCAACACATTTCAAGCCAAAGATCACAACTTTCTCGTTTCTGACAGTCTATACAACACCAAAAAACCAATTTCCGATTCAAATTGCAGCAATAAAAGACTCCAATTGCGTAAAATTCATAGATCGACAGAAAAAAAAAAACAGCTCAAAAAGTCGGCCATGGAAGTCAAACCCAAGAGAGCTAAACCGTATGGTGTAGATTGGAGCTACCTGGGGAGGAATCAAGAGAGGAGGGATGAGGGTTGGGGCGGCGACATGGTCGGGCTCCAATCTCCGGCGAGGAGACGGCGGACTCGGGCAGCGCCGTCGGCGGAGCGAGGGTTTGGGGGGAGGGCGGCGACCATTTCGCGCTCTTTGACCGTTTATAACGTTTTCCTGAACGGCCACAAGTCGGTTGGACTGGTCCAGGCCACAATATGATTGTCCCGTGATCACAAATGTTATCCACTTATTAGTCAACGGCCTTATATATGGGTACAAGCCTACAACTAACATCCGGCGGCTATATTTTGTATGTGGAGGTCACACCACTTAAAATCTAAATAAATTAATATAAAGATAAATAATTATAATTATTATAAAATTTTAACTTAATCTTTATATTTTAAAACCTTTGATATTTACGTGTATATTTTTTTTATACATATGAATTTCATTATATTAGACTAATTCGATTAATCCCACGTCAGTTTTTAAGATGAATAATAACTTGTATATAAATAAGTGAGAAAACTACAATCTTTGAACTCGATGTTAGATTAATAGAAGTATGTGACACTAGTTTCAATTGCTTGTTTGGGGAACTTTTTATCAAATTTTTGTTTGGGGGCCTAAAATGTTATTAGAGTTCTGCGAGGGAGAATTATTAGGTCAATCTCAAATCATGGAATTTTATAAGAGAGAACTATTAGATGAATTTTATAAGGGAGAATTATTTGGTCAATCTCAAATTAGGTCGGTGATTGATGATTTGTATGTATAAGTTAATGGAAGCTTTGTTCTTTAACTAACTTTAAAATTAAGAGAGATTATTTTTTAAATTAAGAGAGGTTCATGACACTTGTTGTAGGTCTCTTTTTGAAGTCTAAAGGGCTTAACAAGAACTACTAAAAAAATTAAATTATATGTGTAGCTTATATACGTTATATAAATTGTAGCATACTTTAATTTTTTACTTACAAATTGTTTACATATTTTTGTTATAATCGAGATTTAGGGGATACACAAAATAAAATAAATAAAAAATGTATAATATTTTAAGATATATTAAAATATCAAATTCTTATCATTGATTATCCCCGGTGGATGCTACCATCAAAATCTCTATGGCTCCCTCTACTTATTTTTCATTGTTTTAAATTGAATTTATATTTGTTGATATACTTATTAAATATTTAAATAGTGAATATGTGAGTACAATGTTCTATATCTCCATGAATGTCATTTTTAAGGACACCGGTTGATTAACAATATCAAAAGAAGAGAGAAAGAACATCCATCTAATTTACGCTTTAATATGGAAGCAACTAATATGCCATTTTTGTGGACAGAATTAGCAAAGTAGAGGAGGTCATGTAAAAATAGGTCCTCAGGCTTTAGCTCCCTATGTGTTACATCTCTTTAATACTAATGTCCAAAATGCAGATGTAAGGTTTAGTGAAATCATGAACCTATACGTTGTTAAAGTAGATTGACAATATGAATAATATTTTATCGTTAATCTAATATAAATGAGATTACATTTTTTAACAAGTTCAAGTTATAAATATAGTGTAAATCTTTTCTATCTTTTATTTTTTAAGCCTACAAACCCAAACCTATGAATCAAGTTTACATGAGTGAGATGCATGTAATCTAATTAACAAGCTAGTAGTGTTTTTTAGACTTGATTGTGAATCGTACAAAAATTGTGTAAATAAGATCCCCACTTAAAATATTAATCTCACTAATATGTTAACGTAGATTCACAACCCAAATTTACACGTGCAATTGAGATTATCAGTTTTAATAACTCCTTAAGTCTAATACGACTTGCACGACATATGAGGGAGTATTAAATAACCCCACAATTTAAGGAGAAAGCCCTATATACACGAACTATAACTCATATTGTTTATATGAACTACACCTTTTATTTTAAATAATTTAGTAAATTTCACTATTTAAAATTTGCATGGATAAAAATAAAAATAAATAACATGAGTAAATATAAAATTTTAACACAATCTAATGCTTCTAATACTTTTATCTTAATTATCAAAATAATTTTAATAAAAATTAATTTCAAATTATCTATTAACCGGTGCATCTTTTAAAAATTTAAAGGTAGGTAATAATGATATTAAAAAAAAGATAAAATTTTATCAAATTCCTAATTATGCACCATAATTTTAATATATATAAAATTTATTTAGTGAGTCGTACCTGAAAAAGGTTGTAACTCATAAAAACTATATGAAGTGTAACTCATATTAGTTTTTCTCGACGATAAAGTGTGATAATTAATATATACGTGGGTTATTGGGTCTAGTCATTTTAGAAAGAAGCCAATGATGTATTATTATTTTATTCTTTAATTATTTGGTTTAAAAAGATAGATTCAACATATATTCTGGGCTTCAACATTTAGACTAGAGATACTTTATTTTTAGTGATGATTAAAAGAGATAGAGGTGAAATTATTTATTTATCAATTTATTTTGATTGATTACATTTTTCCTGCTTCTCACAATCTCAACATAGCTGCATGTAGTGAAGCATCGAATAATAACCAGCACAAGATGCGTTCATGTATAAAATAACAGTAATCTGCAAATAAAGTGTTTTGAGGAGCTCATAATTTTTATTTGACGATAGTAAAATCTGAACATTACTTATAAAACCGTTGTCGTCATCATCAAACTAGCTTTTGCTTCTCCCCCTTAGTTGTGTTTAGCCTCGCCGCCATCCTCAACATGTCGAAACCAGACTTCCTGTTCAAGCACCGACCCAGATACTATCGCCGGCGGAGCTCCTTCCATCCCCGGCAATGGAGGTAGGGTATGTTCCGGGCTGAATATTCCAGTGGCGGGATGCGGCGCCCAATACTTGTCGGAGTGAAGCTTGCCGACGACATTTTCCGGCACCATGGTTGGGTATCCGCCTAAGTCCTCGACGTTCTTGTCATAAACACAAGAATGAAGTTCCGTAGTACTGAATCAACATATAATGTTATATATCCTCCAAATGGAATTGATCCCATTTATAAACTGTGCAGATAAGGTTTCATCATGGCCTTAAATTAAGAGCTCAAATTATGGTTTTAATTTATCACTTCAAATGTTATTAAAAGAGCCATGCATTAGACATAACAAATATGTCATGCATGAGGACATATATTTGAAATAGGGATAATGATATACAATGTCAAAATACGTGGCAGACGTATATATATATATATATTTTATATATTAGCGTAAAGCTAGGGTATCGAGTGAAATTTCACAACCATCTTTACTATTAGCATTTATTGTGTTGTACTAATTTATCCCATATTATAAAGAACTTCAGTCCCATACTTCCATTGACAATAACAACTAACGTTATTAATCATCGGCAACGTGAAGATCAGCTTGCTAGCATCACCGACTACTAAAGATTATAGCATTCGAACTCTTACAAGAATACCCACTTAATTTCAAGTTCCAACAAATAATAAGGTCGCATGTATAGATACAAATATAATAGTTTATCTATGTACGTATATGGACACCGATTAATAGAAAAGAAAAGAAGTGGACAAATAAGAGGGAAGTTATGCACGTACCGATGGTGGAAGGCTTTAGAGGCTAGGCGGAGATTGTAGGTCAAGCTTTTGCAATTTTTCTGCAAGTTGGCTGCCATTGAAACTGACCAAGAAGAAAGCAAGAGTTTGTAGCAGTAGATCTGCGAGCCCCAGCAAATGAGAAATGGGAAGGGGTATCTCTATATATATATACATATATTCATGTCATGTTGGTTTTAGTTGTTGTGTTGAACTCAAAATTAAAGTATAATAATGCATGGTTCATGCATGTTAATCCACAAACTAGACCTGGTTCATGCCGAGAACACAAAATGCATGCCATTATTTTTTTCATACAAACGACGCAAACAAGTCCAAATTATGTTGATATATAATGCAAGTCCTGGAAACAGCATCTAGTTTGTTATTATTCTTATCATTTGAGTTCACACGACTTCATTTCTTTTTCTTCATTTTGCTAATAATGTATGTCCAGTGTCGGCCTAATCAGGGGTCCAACAATAATTTTTTTTTTAATGAAAATCAACCATGTAAAAAAGTGTAGTGTACCAGGTTAAGGCTAGGACGTATGTTTTGGGCTAAGGCTAGGATGTTTTTGGGCCTTTGATTTGATAATCATAATACCGATGTGAAATATTTCATATGTAACAGCCAATTGCTTGAATTTAATGAGATCATATATTGGACCTTTTTTACCCCAAGACCGTATGCATTTGGGCCCAATAAAATTGGCCATGCAACCTTCTATTTTTTCTATTTGCGGGGACTCTTAAGCAGATTTGCACTATACGATGATATATATACGTACATAAATAAATAAATATATATATATATATTTATTTATTTATTTAAAGTATGATATATAAATAAGAGGTTGGTAAAATTTTATCTTTTTTTAATATTAATATCACTTATTTTTAAATTTTGTAAAAGATACAAGTTAATACATATTTTGAAATTAAATTTTATTACAATTATTTTGATAATTAAGATGAAAGAGAAAGAAACATTAAATTATATTGATTTTTTATAATTATTATTAATATTTATTATTTTATTTATCTATATAATTTTGAATAATAAGATCTATTAAATTACTCAAAATAAAAAAATATAGTTCATATAAACTATACGAGGTGCAGTTCATATATATACACGGACTGTGTAAGATTGCCCAATTTAAGTACAAATACAAATAATAGTTGAATTGAATATTTAAATTTGTTAAGCATTGAAAATTCTTAAAAATTGATAAACACGTCTACGTCCATACATAATCGACAAACAAAACATCAACCTCAAAAACCCTTTTTTTTCCGCGGTTAAAAAGGCAGATTCCGAACCAAGTTAATTATTATAGCGGTAAGTCCAGCGAACACATCCATTACAATATCTTGTTGGGAATTATTTCCTTCTAACAGAAATACAAGATGGTGTAGGCTATCATCCATGAATCTTTACCAGAGATGTGAACTGGCAAATTTTCTACGTGATAATCTGCACAGTCTAGCAAACTTTTATGTCAGATGATGTACATGAAAAACGAAGTATGGGACAATTGCTCTGCTACTTTAAAAGAAGGTGGTGGTGATTGTTGGGTTAATCCCACATCCCATTTGGAGGCAACCGGTGACTTGTATATAGGCTAATGGGAAAGCCTTAATTCTTAAGCTAGCTTTTGGATTAAGAGAGGCCCATGAACCTGTTGCAAGTCACTTTTGGGGCCCGAAGGGCCCAACAAATGGTTGATTCGGGTGTTGTGATGTGTGAAGGGGAGAATTGTTGGGTTAATCCCACATCCCATTTGGAGGCAACCGGTGACTTGTATATAGGCTAATGGGAAAGCCTTAATTCTTAAGCTAGCTTTTGGATTAAGAGAGGCCCATGAA
>JAVDBV010083097.1:0-10258 GCA_032619315.1 Piper longum | reverse complement strand
TTCACCCAAAATCACTACTTGACCACTTGACTACTCCAAGCTTGTGATGCTATAAAATATCTAGTTTGGAAATAGGAAAACAGAAGAAAAATACAAATTGACTTGCTTCCCTGTTTGGAACTGTAACGTAAACAACAATACTTGTTACAGTGCTGCTGGCATTTCCATCCATTGCCAAAGTACAGACATTCCAAGTGGATGATTGGCCAATAAATTTTAACCTGATCAAATCTCATATGAGGAAATGTGAAAACTCATTAGAAATGCTACAATGTCAAGTACTAATGAAGTACACTACAACATGTAAAGATAGAATCACATCTAAGCGTTATCCTAGGTTAAGGTCGTCAAAGGCAGAATCATAAACGCAAAATAAATTTCACAAGTTTCAACCTCGACACAGAGATTGTGATAAAACTAAGTGAACCTTTATATTGTTTAATCTAAACTGAAATTAAATCGTTTTTTAAGGAAGATGATATAAGAATTTGTGCCAACGAATAAGTGGAAACGGGTTAGAAAGTGATGTCGGTGACAATATGAATAGAAACTTTCCTGGAGATTACATTGAAAACTAGAAGGCCTTAAGGATGTAAGCTAATAACTCATACTAAAATTATGCTAATTGTTGCTAAGACCACTCCAACTAAACAATCATTGTAATGCATCAATAAAGAATAACAATGACTAGCTAGAGACTATTAATTATATGAGCTCCTAAGTTCACATCTTAATCAAAGTAAATCAAAGCACAGGCAACACAAGATGCAGATTTCGGTCACAAAGCCATGTAAAATTAATTGAAAGTTCAAAAAGATTGGTTTACATACAATGAGTGGATGAGAGTTCCAAACATTGCACTGAAAATAAGAGGCTTAATCCCGAACTCTCTGCGATTGAAGAACCTAGCCATCGCCTTAGAGAATATCAAAACTTCATAGGAAAAAAAAGAGGCAAAGATTGAAAAGAAATGTGTACGCTCGCAAATGAAGACGTCAGATTATCTATCATTAATATCAATGATTCAATATGATCATCACTATCATCTCGAAAATTTCAAACGGAATACAATGGCGTTAGAAGGAAAGGTACACCATGAAATTCTTTAAACAAAAAAAAAATCGACACATACAAATACAAGTTGTATAATTATAATTGTATTTTTTTAACCAAACTTTAATTTATAGTTGTATAATTACCAAAATCTGGTCTCATCCGAGGTGGTTCTCAGTTCAATATGAATAACATCCCAACTCCAACATCTTTGTCATTCATAATATTCAAATGATTTTAGCAAGGTTAAAAATTATATATATTTTGTTAAATAATAAAATAGTACATTCTCCGTTCTCCTACTTCTATCCAACCTCAAAGTTCAAGTTTTTATTAGTTTTTATTTGGCAAGGTGAACACCATCTCGAGATCAATATCTATTTTTTATATCGATAAAGATTGACTCATTAACGAGTAAATAAAAAGCTAAATTGGAATAGAAAGTGTTTAAGTTTAAGAAAGATGGTATTAGAAGGTCTAAGGGGAAATGTTGCATGCACGGGTGTAAGATGCAAGAAGAGTTCATGTTTAGTGCTCTAGTGACAGAAAGTTTTTATTGACCAAGTGGTTAAAATCATCAAATATAATAAAATAGTTTTTTTTTATATTTAAGAGGGACTAGATGGTTTATAAATGCACATATGATGTTTTTTTTATCATCTGACGTGGAAATCAACTAATCAACTAAATTGTAAATTTATTTGAAGAGGTTAAAAATATAAGGGGAATTTGACATTTAAATGAAAAAAACAATAAAAAATCAAGCAGACACGAAGAAAACATTATTTTTACTATGAATGATATTTTTTAGCCACGAAATTGATAATTCTAATAATTTTATAGATATTCAAAATTTATTTTATTATTTATAGGGTAAATAAATTATATTACTAATAACCTTCATACTAAACATCATGAGCCATTTTTTACCCACACTATTTTTTCAAAAAAAAATGCTACCTACATTCAGACGGATTTTTTTATATAATGCAGAAATAGACAAAAAAGGTCGTGAGTATCCTGTCCGCGGCTAGGACTGCTAATTGAGTGAGCCAACTCATGAGTATTTGGTATTCAGCTTGGTTCGGCTCGATTCAAAACTCAACATTTAAATACTCGAACTCGAACTCTAATCAAACTCGAATCCTACGTGCCGAACTTGAACAAGGTCGTGTTTAACTCGATTCGACTCGGGTATAATTCGAATTCAACTCAAATTCGACTCATAGCTTGACTCAAACTCGACTTGATAAAATAATATAATAATATAATTTTTATATTATTATATATATACTAATATATTTAATTATAACTAATTATATTTATTTATCTACAACAAACTGGTAAAAAAGTGAGATAATTAAGATAATATATATTTTTAATTAAGTTAAACGAATCAAGTCAAACTTAAAAACATAAAAAATATTAAAATCAAATTTAAAAATAAAAATATATATTCAAAACTCGTTGTAACAAACGTCGAAGTATTCTATTCGAGGGGAGGTTCGTTTATCGCCACTGGCCACGGCCAACATCGCGGTTAGTGCTCTTTCTTCCTCCCACCTCACCCACTCCGCTGTACCGCACATTCGCGCACGCGCGCGCACACATACTCCACTCCACCGTCGCAAAGGCAATGGAGGTGTGCATGTCATGCCTCCTCTCCCATGCCCCCCTTCCCCTTCGCCGGCCACCAACGTCTCATCCTTTTGCTTCTTCCCCTCCATCACCTGCTTTCCCTCTTGCCAGAAATGGAGCCAGGACCACCCTCTCATTTTTCCCCAAATCAGGTGCTCTTGTTTTTTTATTTACTGCTGTCCTCTTGATCTTTGCCATTTTGTTGACACTCACTTTTTCCTTTGCTAGTATGGGAGTGTTCTGATGTGGGTCTGATTTCAAAAAGTTGTTGAGGTGCGAGCTTTGTTCTTTGACTGCTACTTTGTGTTTATAGGGTTTCAGGACGATATAGAGCGTCTTGATTTTCTTTCATTTTGTTATTATTCTTGTTGAAACTTGGACATGTGAAAGTGGGCGGCGGTTTGAATCTCTCGTTGAGATGTTTTCTATCTCTTGCTGAGATTTTTTTTATGGCATGTGATGTTCTGGTGGAGTTGCGAGCTTGTTCGTTCGGCTCATTATTTGTGTTTAGGGTTTCAGAACATTATTATATGCTTTTCTAGCTGTTCTTTCACTTCATGATAATATTGTTGTAACTTGAAAATGCGTTGTAATGGGTTTGATATGGAACTCTTGTTGAGGTGTTTTATGGGAAGTGATGTTCCAGTTAAGTTGCAAGCTTGTTAGTTCCACTGTGATTTGTGTTTTGGGTTATAGAACAATAAATAAATGTTTGCCTGTCAATATTTGTAAATTGAATGCGGATGAATGTAGAAGTTAGTGAGTTTGATATAAGCTCATTTACTTGCTAGGGATATCTGCTAGTTACTTGTACTTTCTTTATTATTTTTTTTTCTTTTTTACTTCTGTTGATATTAGGTTGTTAGGAAGTGGGATTTATTGTATATGTTTATTCGATGGCGATGATTATCTCATATGCATTAATGGGGCGTCATTGTTCTTTTTAATGGTGTTTTGGGAGTAATTGTGCGGCTATAATAGGGTGTGTAGAGATATGGTTATGCTTATTTTTGTGCGTTCAACCTTGCTTCATTTCAGTATTTTTAGGGTCAGGCTGGGTTTGAAACTTTTTAATTGGATTATTGGATATTCTTAGCCCTTTTTAATCAAGTGAAGGGGCAGTTTCTCTATTATTCTACTTTAGGCAGTGTGTATAAAGTTAGGTGATCCAAAAATTATGCTTATTTACTCACATTTCTTTGTGTACTTCATTTCTTGTTCTGTGAGCAGCATCTTTGTGTTTTTTTTATGACCATGTCATGCTTTGAGATGACACTGATCTACTTTGTGCTCATGGGAAGATACTTTCTTTTGAATCAGAAACAGCAATATATTTTTCTTCTTTGACCACTGTAAATCTGCTGGCTTGTTTATCATATGGAAGTGTGAAATCAACCATTATTAAGCTTGCACTGATCAGAGTACTTTCTTGAACGATTTGGCAACAAACACCTAGTATGCTTATAACAGATATGATAGCTAAGTCTGAAACATGGACCATAAAATTTACCACTATTATTGTGACTTGTGACACATTCTTAGGCACCTGTACAGGGTGTGAGCCAAATTTATAGAGAAAAATGAAAGGACGTGTTCAAATGGGTACTAAGCTATTTTAAACCTATTTGACTTGTGGCTGTTTGTTGTAATTTATTGGGTAGAAAATGCTTCTAAAATTTCAATAGTTCATTTGCTTTCATAATGCTCAAGGGTTAGACTTGCCTGAAATTTCAGTGGGTTCCTTTTGCCAAGTTTCCATCCCCTTCTAAAAAGAGGGTGGGCCCACTTGCAAATGCACCAAAATTACTTTGGATAGCTTGCAGAAGAAAATTTTTAATATAATTATAAAGTTTGGAGCCTATTGTTTTTCTTCATTATTAAAACGAGATTCATCATGTTTATTTGTGCCGTAATGCTTTGTATTACATGTCCCTTTATTTTTCATGTGCTGTTAGAAAATTTTTACTAAATCTGTAATTATGGAAAGTGGAACAGCATAAAAATGGAACTTTTGCGGCAAGGTCGTCAACCTCAGAAGACATTTCTGCAAGTATATCCAGGCAAGTGGATGAAGAACCTGGCAAGGTGGTAGTAACAGATGAAACTGAATCTGCTGAAGAAGTGGATGAATCACCAAAAAAATATGAAACTCCTGTTCCTGCTGTAGAAGTGACTCCTTCTGAGGAAGAACCAACGGAATCACAGTTCCAACCATTTCAATTATTTGATGATTTTAACCTTGAGGTATATTGGCTTCTTCTTGGGAGTTTGCATGGTCAGTGTTCGCTTTTTGTAGATGCATCTATTCAGAACTAAAGGCTGATTATGTACAGTCGTACTTTTGATAAGTTACAGTGTATGCCATTCATGAGTTATCACTAAACTGTATGGTCTTTGGATGGTTGCTTTAATTTTTTGGAACATGTATTTTTAAATTTAATTGATATATTCCTTTAATTTATGGCTAATTGTATCCAAATTTAGTGGTTAACATTCCTTGTACATACTATGTTAATTCAAGTTTATCTTCGTGATTGATAGTTTACCTCCTAGGATTTACTGCATGATATTCTTTTTATTTGCACACCCTTTACTAGTGTAAAAATTTGTTCCACTTCCGGTCATTTGCTCCTTTTGATATCAGCATCTTGTGCATTCCAAGGTTTACTCAATCTGAATCAATCTAGTTGGAAAATTTAAAGTTTAGTTACTGAGGAAGAAAGGTGTCGTATTAACTGCTGCTGGAATTTGCATGTTAAATCTTTTTACTGGTTCAATTTTATTTGTTCTATTAACAAATGCAGTTTTTTGTTCATTGTTGTAGCTAAAACAAGAAGACATCTATCCAATTCTTCTGTATGGGGGTGGTTCTTTGCTGACTCTGTGGATTTCATTTGCCATCACTGGTGCAATTGACTCCATTCCCTTGGTAGGCTTAACATTCTCTAACTAAAAAGAAATGAAAGTATTGTGGATTTTAAATTGACACATTTTATTCTCCTGATGAATTTTATTGTTCTGCTTGAAATTTGGTATCATCAATTTGTGTCTATTACAACACTTTTCTTTTATGCATTGAAGATTCCTAAGATGCTGGAAGTGGTTGGCCTCGGTTATACCATTTGGTTCAGCTATCGGTACCTGATCTTTAAGGTGGGTGCTAGACTTCTATAGTTTCATATTTGATGAGTGCTTTTGTTCATCTTCATCATCTGATTCCTGACATCAACCAAATACTTTCACTCACAGAAAAATCGGGATGAGTTGGTGGCCAAAATTGAGGAGCTTAAGCAGGAAATTATTGGTGGTTCGGAAGATGTCTGATGCACCTAATTGACCCACATTCGTGGACAAAGGTTTTTTCATTACAGTCCATCATCTGGTATCAACTCCTTGGAGACACGGCACAGAGAATTCTCAATCTGCTTGTGTTTGAAAGGTACTGTTGGAAAACATTAGGTTTTAAGAAATGGAATATAGTTTTCCCTTGCTTTTTGTTTTGCAAATGTTCTCTAGATGGTGTTGACACCATGCTTCATAATAGTTTTTCGAGGAAGTACTGTTCAGTGCCATCATAGTCTAACAACTTATTCAGTTTTGAACCTGCATTTTGTGATATCGCAATAGCCATATTCTATCTGTAAGCACCATTACATCTGGAACGTGTCACCATTACGTGAATCACTTGTTGGTTTGCCTCAATCTATTTTCATTGAGATTTATATTGAACCAATATAATATGTCGTTCCGTATAGTGGCTGTTCATTTAGGGTTGGGTCTGGGGCGATATGGATTGGATATGGCCATGTCCGAATCCGACTTGAATCCGTAAATTTGAATCTAAATCCGATTTAAATTTAAAGATTATATTTATTTTATTTGTCATATCTGTATCTGATCTAAATCTGTGTAACCAGTAACTGTCTCGAATTTGATTCAATTGTATAAAATAATATAAATAATATAGATTTTAATATAAAAATTGATTAAAAATAATAAAAAATATTATTTTTAAATATTTTATTATATAATTTTATAAAATATCACATATTCTGATTAGATGTAGGCTGAATCACCCTAAATTTATATCCAATTCGAATATTTTTTGATATATATATTTGAAAAGTTCAAACCCAAATCCAATCCAAACATGTGTTGGATTGGATATAAATGGGTTAGATTTGGATTGGATTTGTATATATCAGATATCTGAAATGTAAAACCCGCGACCCGATTCAGGGTTTTATAGTTGTCAACTGGTCGATTCAACTTTTAGAATATATGCGACGGGCTGAAGCCAATCCTGTGTATGTGCTACAAAGGTTCTTATATACTCGAGTTTATAATAATAGACTCTGTTTATTTTATTTTGCCCAATGGATTGTACAATTAGATTTAGGCCGTTGATCATATTAGGACATGTTGGTTAGGATTTTTGGTTGGGTTGGTAGCTTTTGAAGCATGTCATTCAGCGGATGTCAGGTTTGTTTTATTTTCCATTTTTTATTTTTAACTTGCGTCCATGACTTGTTTGAGATGGGTTGACAACCCTTAAACAAATTTTTAGAACCTCTAGAACGACATTTTACACTTAATTAGTCTTATCCTAGTCAAATGTAAAAACAAAACCTTATTTCCCCCTCAAACCCAACCACCCCCTTCTCCTATTTACCCAACCAACCATCCCCCCTATTACTGCCGTCGCTGATGCCATCCTGCCACTGGCAGTAGCATTGTTGGCAGCTACCAGGGTCGCCCCCCCCCTTTTCCTCCACTACTTCCTTTCTGTTCCCCTCTCTTCTCCTTCCCTTTCCCTGCTCACCGCCACCTCGATCGCCCTCCCTACTGCCTCCTGGTCACCGCTAGTAGCAACGATGCCAACAACACTATCATTGGCCAGTTGCCAGTCAGTGGCCAGCCAAGAGCTCTAGGCCTCCTTGGCCTAGCCCTAGTGTAAAACCTGTGACTCGAGTAAGAGTTTTACAGTAGTGAACCAGTCAGTTCAGTCATCGATTCTAGTCGAGTTAGTTTCATAACACATGTGTTGAGTTGAAGCCGGTCGTGAGTTATGAGCAATGAGGGTGAAGTGTACCTGAGTATATGATGATAATGTCACAAAAATGATGAGAAATGAGTTATCGAGTATATGATAGTATGAAGTTATTTTTTTATGTATTTGATCGTAGAATTATTTTTAGGTCGAATAACGCATTAGGACGTGCTATATAGGAGTTTAAATAGGTTATTAGTTACAGAACATGTCATTTTGATGTTATGAAGTGTATTATATTTGATGATATTTTTTCATATTTTTATAGATTTTTTTTAGACTTTATTAGGAGTTAGTTATTATTTTTTACTCGAGTAGAATTCAAGTTAACTTTTATTTACAAGATTACCACACAAACCCTTCACCCCAAACCTTCCCCTTCTCTCCTCGATTGAGGCCCTGACGCCGCCACCGATGCCACCAACGGCTGCCGCGTCGCCACACTTCAGCCAATCAATCGCTGAGCTATGTTGGAGTTTGCCAAGCAACCTCCCGTCTTTCCTGCAATTGCCTAGCCTCCACTATGCACGGGAGCTGCTCGCTCACACCATACTCTTGATGCCGTTTCACCACTGGCCTCGCCGCTCCTTCGTCGCCTCCCCCTTCAACCCAGAAACCCTACCCCTACCTTGTGCGCCACTACCGAGACTGGCCAAGGGCCAATTGGGCAAGCATACCAATTGGGAAAGCATACCCTACCCCCACCCAACCCACGGCCGTTGCCAGGAACCATCACTGTCAGCGCCTCCCTCACCACCTCTGTGGTCGTGTCGAGCTCACCAAGCTGATGCCAATCCACAGCCTTGACCACCTTGCTAAGAAGTCGATGGAAAGCCAATGGGAAACAACTGGAATGTAACACCCCAATCTGGTTCACTCTCAACCTGGACCGGAACCGTTACAATAGATCAAACTGCTTGTAAACCGAGTAATTTAGTTGACCCAAAAACCTAAATGACTATGATATAACCCTCTTGACGTCTCAAGATGGAGTACGTTGCTAATGCACAATAGTGTATGAATGAGATGTAAAACCATAGCAGGATGTTACATGAATGTCATGATGATAGTCACAGCAAAGATAATTAAAATAGCAAACAAAATTCACTCAAAATTCTGGAATAAAACGGACAGAATCTCCTCTAAAAGTTTAATAAGGGGATGACTTGTTAAAACAAAGCACAGTATAGTATATACAAAAATAATAGTTTTCACCACAATAAGATCCAAAATATCAACACATGTCGCAATCAGGGTCTCGCCCCACCTGCAAATCATGCTCATCACATTTGGTTCATTTTCCTCTTAGCATAGCAGATCATTCTTGAACATTTAGAACATTTCCCCAAACATTCCCAAAACATTTCTAAAACAAGTCCAAACATTTTATCAGGACATACAAGCCTCACGAACACATTCACATATCCACAATATCATTCAAACCACATCACATCATACGCAAAAGTCATCGTGACGCCAGTCATGTGCAATGCAATCGCTAGGCCAACATGTTCCATTAATATTCCTCACCTACATATATAATAAGAAAACGTCAGCAATGATTGTCACTGGTCCGAAAATAACTAATATCAAGCTGAAACATGAGAGCTAACTCTCATGGAAAGAAAACAATCATATATCTTCTTCAGAACTCTCATAAGGGCAACTACAAAAGAGCCATTGAGCAGCTGACTCAACAACGTCCCGATCTAACTAGTACTATGCCACTCTCGGCAATACTTTTCTGATCCCGCTCTCGAAAAACCTGTGTCTTAAGCCCTTTCTGAACTTCCACATTTCTCCTAGCCTTGAGCACGTAGGCCAAATACTCTCAGGCATACGCTTTCACTACTCTTTGAACCATAAGTTCGGACACATGCTGTGCTTTACAGTATCCGTAAACCTCCATATCCTCCGGGTGTGAGGCACTCATACATGGAATTATTAGGATCCCTCGAGAACGGAATAGTCTACTCACTAATCCATAGCCCACTTTGACTGGCAAGTGCACCCGCTCATGGCACGAGCAAGGCGATTCACCTTCTCTTGTATCATTGAAAACTCGATTAAGATTATTGATAGGGTTGGGATGGAATTTATTATAATAGGACCGAAAGCAACTTGAGGTGGATTTTATTTTCAAAAAAATAAACTTGAGGGATCTCATCCTCAAGGGTTATTAATTCTGAAAAATAATCGACTAGATGACCCGTGTTAGGTGGGTGATTTATCGTCCACCTGACACATCTGACAATCTAGAAATCACACATCTGTCGATCTAGAAATCAAATCACAAATATAATGGAGCAATAAAACCTAATGAACACATATTATCATCATGTCATTATTAGCAATAGATATCACAACACAGTTATATTCCGCATTTCATCATAACATCATAACTAAAACAAACGTTTTATTGTCGTAGATGTATGTGCATAAGATGTCACTAACCATCCGTCCAGGCTGCCATAACACTCTTTTCTCCCTTCCTAATATATATATATATATATATAT
>JAVDBV010083096.1:0-10307 GCA_032619315.1 Piper longum | reverse complement strand
CGGTGGCTCTTGGCTTGGTTGGGGGTCGCCAGAGATGGATCTCTGGCGAGGGGCTCCTCCCCTTCCTTCTTCTTTTGACTGCTTCGCTTCTTTCTTCACTTTTTTTATGTAACGAGCCCCCCCCTTTGCTTCAATATCACCGGGCTTTTTATAGAATTGGGATAACCCCTGGAGGAGAGATTTCCTCCGGCAGTTGTAAAACAGCGTCTACCTCTTCTTCTGGCAATTCTTCCTCCGGCAGTTGTGGAACGAGCGAGACTTTTTCTTTGAAGCGTTGAAATCTTCGGTGGATAAGTATGAAGATCTTAGAAAATAACCATATGCATATTTTAGAAAATATCCACTCAATCGGATAAATACAAAATTTTAAAAAATATCCACGTGGCCAGATAAATCTGTCCAAACAATGTATGAGGTGTGTTTTCCCTTTGGGGAAGTTCCAATGAGTGTTTTCTTTAAGGGAGACATGAGAGGTTAAAAATCTCGAGATGGCCACTATTGATAGTGCACGTGAGAGAAGAAAGAGAAATTATTCGATGTGATATGAAGATATAACTTCGAGTTCTTTAACAATGGTTAATTTCTTTTTTTTTTCTTCCGTTGTTTATGGTTTATAAATATATGATTTTACATATGTATTACGTATGTTTTCCCTTTCGGGAAGTTCTAAGGAATATTCTTCTTTATAGGAGACATGAGAAGTTATAAATGTAGACAGAGTCACTATTGATAGTGCATGTGAGAGAAGAAAAAAGAAACTATTCGTTGTGCGATGAAGATATGACTTCGGGTTCTTCGATAAGATCAACAATGGTTAATTTCTTTTTTATCTTTACCTTTGTCTATGGTTTGTAGTTTGGAGTAGTGTTACTCATTTGGGTAGAGTTTTTTATTTTTATTGGGGTGAAGTTTTTCACACTTTGGTAGAATTTTTTACAAGTTTTGGATAAAGTTTTTTACATATATTTAAGAGAGTTTCAAGAAATTTTTTATTATTTCAAGTTAAAGTGATGTCGTAATTTAGGGTGAGGTTGATTCATTTTTTTTTTAGGTGTATGTTATTTTCTCATTTTTTTCAAGAATTGTATCTTTTAGATCTTGTTATTGATCTGATTTGGGTTAGAAGAGTTTTCTCAAATTTATACGATATTTGATTGTAAGTGATTTTTTTAATCAAAGTTGATTGACTAGGTTGGTTATTTTTTTCTAAATTTGAAGAAATATCCGTCCATTTTTTTATCTTGGTGTCTCCTATTTATTTTATATTTGTTTTCATTTCATCTTAATGAAAAATATTTTTTGTGTTATTTCCGTTGGAGTGCCTATTTCCTAAGAGTCCCACCCTTCCCCATCTGCATCAAGGTTATGAAAGTGCTTGTGAAGGCGGCGGCAATCTCAATCGTCAACGTTCGTGGGCTCACCTTTAGGACATGGTCATTTGATTTCAAGATTTTCCAGCTTGTGGTGTTTTCTCTTCGCACGGTCTTTTGTTATAATCTTATATATGAGCAGAAGGCAGAGATTATAACAAAAGGGTGTGGAGTAGAGAAGGCAGAGAGCATTTCTAAAGTTCGTGAATGGTCACATCCTAAGATAGGTGAGGCAACCGTCGAGCATGATTCTACTGCCTACCAAACACTTTCACCCGGTTATATTCTTCTTTCTACGATTCGTTATTTTTCTCTTCTCCATGCGTTGAGAAATTTTTAAATTGCAATATCCTCGAGCATAATTTGTAACTGTACTAGACGTCATTAGAATTTAAGATTTGTGCTCATTGATGGATGATTTTACCATTTCATAGCGAGTTTTTTTCCTCGGTTTCTAGCAAAGTTCGGCATAGGGACTCCTCCTTTTTTTGTTTGTTCTTTAGCTTTTGCAGGGCAATTGTTCTATCAACTTTGATTTTGGTGGTTTGTTGATTTATTCAAGATGGTGCACTATTAAACATTGATATTTTTGTGTCTATTTTGGGTTGAGCGTTAGCCTGCTCTTTTAATGCCGCTTTTTGTGGTTCTTGGTTTGAATTTACGTCGATTCTAATTTTGTTATATGCTCTCTGCACAGCTTATCCAGTGACCTGGAAGTCTCTGATGCTTCTTTGACCAAATGGAAAATTAGGGGAAGGTAAGTATGATTTGAATAACTGTAAGTAGTTATTAAGTCGGAATGAGTGAGTCAATCTAGTTATTGTATCGAGTGACCCATTAAACATAAAACATATTGTTTGTCTAGATTATGTGAAAATGGGTGTCACAAGTTTTCATATATTCCTGTTGTTGAAGGTTTTTGCAAAATAACAAGTTTGATGATGCTAAGAGGATGTTTAAGAAGATGCAAGCAATGGATTGTCACCAATGCATTTAGTTACAAGGTTTTGGTCCAGGATTTGTGTAAAGAGAAGAAGTGTGAGGAGTGTACTTTGACTGAAGGTTTTACTTGTTTGTTGCTTTATATAATTTGGGTCAATCTTGAGTCAGTTCAGTTAGACTATAAGTATGAGATTCAAATGACAATATGAACATGTTATGAAGGTTGAGCATATCTGATATACAATTAACATCTTTAATTATTTTATAGTAGAATAAGAGTTATCGACATATATTCAAGATATACGAGCTCTTGTTTTTGTTAGCTCAAAGTTTTAGGGCTAGATCTAGATTGTTGCAGTGATCTAGATCGTTAGCTTGGGGTTTTTACCATATATCTCTTTTGCATGCATAGTTTTCGGACTATTGGTGTGCTCTATTGGGTCCAGTTTTGATTTGAGTCTTAGATCATCATTATTGAGGTCAAAGTTTTAAGGCTCATTTATTTTCCTTGCTTCGATTTTTGTTTGTAGAGTTCAACTTAGGCTTCAAGTCAGTTTCAATTTTTGTCAGTGTTTATTCTAGATTTTTGACTATATATATATATATTATATACCTTAGGTTGACCACACTAGGTCAGCAGTTGTAAGTCGATCATGTGTTGCCACATGGTCAGATCAAATCTTGCCACATCAGCCCTAGTTTCACCATTTTTTAAGAATTTTTCCACAATTTTAAACTTTTTTTAGCCCCAACACTACCACCTTTTTGGCTCATCACCAGCGAGTCGAAAGCCAACTTATGACTACCAAACCATGACCATCACGTCCACCTCGTGGGTGGCCATTGACCTATACCCGACATTAGCACTAGCATCGCCAAATTGACCACGGGCACTTTTGAAGCATTTTCAAGCGCATGCGACCTCCCTCCTGCGAGGCCGATCACCCATATTGACTCCTTCCTCCACAATCAAGTTTTTGAGACTGACCTTAACCCTCATCGTGGTCGCAATCATTGCCGATGATCCTCCATTTTCTTGCCACTTTTCGATTAGCTACCGGCCGGACTCTATCAGACACCACCTTCATCACGTTCCCCTTGTCGTCCCCCATCTATCCCGACCTAAGACAACAATAGCCCGCCATCGTTTATATATAAAGAGAAAAAAATACCAGAGTTTTGGGGCAGCGATTTAATTGAAGAAGATTGCATTTTTGTTACTTTTATGATGAGGGCATTTGGGTCGGTAAAATTTCTCCCCGATATGTCTACATAACCGTTGAGGACAGTCTATTGAATATCAAATACTACAGCCCAAGAAAAACTCTTTGCACTAGAAGTCATTGAGCAAAAAATTTGTAGGGGTGGTTGCCAATAGAGACTCAAAGCAAGCACAATCTAATAGTTAATTAGCTGCTGCGAATGTTGAAAAGGGCATGGACGAACCTACAACACGATGGAGTTGATGACATCTGCATATTTGATCGCCAAATTGAGAGACACACACCTCGTCGGCGCGACGACGTAGGTTCAATCAACCTTGGAGGGAGGTGACCTGGCTAACCTCTCCTGGTGAATGTAGCCCTGTAGACCTCTCCTAACCCAAGTAGGGCGATCAAAGGCAGAGCCAAGTGACTGCCCTGTAAACACCCACGTCAGCTTCGTCAGCGTCTCGCTCTCTTGTTCCAATAGCCCAGTGGCCGGCTTCATGAAAACGCGGTGAGCATATCTGCCGTCGAACGTCCGCATGGCCTGCCAGCTGTCTAGAAAAATATAATACCCCTTTGATATATAGCGTTTGATTCCATGGCTTCGACATAATATATAACTAATAGGTGCAAGTTAATAACGATGGCTAGTATAACTCATAATTACAAAAATTGAAATTAGGCTTTAAATCGGATTGGAAGGTAATTACTAAATCGAATAAATTTATTAAAAATTAGACAAGAATCGATTTATTTGAATCAGTTAAAATCGATAAATTATTATTTATATAATATGTTATTTTGATGTTACGATGAATATTATACTTTATAGTATTTTTTATTTTTATATTTTTTAATTTGTTTTAAATTAGCTATTATTTTTTATTTGAATAAAAATTGAACTAATTTTTAATTATAAGAATGTTATCAACTATTTCCTTCCCTGATTCTATCTCTTCGATACGCCACCCCTCTTTCACCCCCGCCGGCCCCGCCCTATTACCCCCCTTCCAACCCCCTCTCGCCCCATTG
Source organism: Piper longum (assembly GCA_032619315.1). NCBI lineage: Eukaryota > Viridiplantae > Streptophyta > Magnoliopsida > Piperales > Piperaceae > Piper > Piper longum. The sequence continues at coordinate 5,755 of JAVDBV010083096.1, read as the reverse complement.
CCACCCTTGTTTCCTTGTCCTCCCCCGCCCTGTCTCATGCCACCGTTCGAAAGTCGATTATGGAATTGATTCAAATCAGTTCAAATTTATCGATTCACGGACCGATTTTTACAAAGATAGATTTATTTACTTTTTTAAGTTGGAATCTCTCTGATCTTATTTAAATTAATTAATTTTAATTATAATTGACCGATTTTTATAAATATGGTATAACTCCCAGTAACAACTTGAAGATTATTTAAATGATAATTAATAAATTGCATCCCTAAAAGTGCCTCAGACTAATAAAAAAATAATAAGATTGGTCGGGAAGAGCTAGCTATGTCATTACTTAGAAACTACAAGCCTACGTCAACAAGAAGAGGGTGGGAAGTAGCGGTCGTTATGCTACTGTGATAGAAAACCCCAAAGCCCATCAATCAATCTGTTAATGGGCCCACCGAACCGGAACTCTCTCAATCAAAGCGCTCCATTAATCCCCGTAAAATCTCAACCATCCAAAAAAGAGAGGGAATGGCAGCTTAAATTACTAAACAACCCCCCATCTTCAAACGGCCGATTTTCAAAATTCAAAATCGCCCCCCCACAGAAGGCGTCCTTGGGGTTAGGCCGTTACGTTATCGTCACAAATTAAAAACCCCACCTGCTTTCTTCCCCCTTTCTCTCGTCCCCAATATCGCCACCGCTTCTCTCCTCCCCCGAAGACGACCAGCACCATCGACGAGAGAAGCTCCTCTCGTCTTTATCGGGGAAAGATGAGGGAGATCTTGCATGTGCAGGGCGGGCAGTGCGGGAACCAGATTGGGGCCAAGTTCTGGGAGGTGGTGTGCGCGGAGCACGGCATCGACACCACCGGCCGTTACAGCGGCACCAATGACCTGCAGCTTGAGCGCGTCAATGTCTACTACAACGAAGCCAGCTGCGGCAGGTTCGTTCCCCGCGCCGTTCTCATGGATCTCGAGCCGGGCACCATGGACAGCGTCCGCTCCGGCTCCTACGGTCAGATTTTCCGGCCGGACAACTTCGTCTTCGGCCAGTCTGGTGCCGGAAACAACTGGGCCAAGGGCCATTACACCGAGGGCGCCGAGCTCATCGATTCCGTGCTCGACGTGGTCCGCAAGGAGGCCGAAAACTGTGATTGCCTGCAAGGTTAATTTGCTTCTCTCCTTCGTCTTTTTTTTTTCTTACCTTCCCCCACAAACCTTTGCTTCGTTTTGTTAAAAGAAGTTCTTGGTTTGTGTTTATTTTTTTAATTACTGGTATTGCATCACTAGTGGAGTTTCTTATTTGATGTGGTGTTTTCTGCTTTGTCATGTTTTTGGTTGTTTTAAATACGCTATACAACTCGGGTAAGTACGTCAATTTCGATGATTTTGCTTGATTTTTAATTGAAATTATTATATGCCTCAAATTATCAAGATGAATACATATTAGTAATTGCTACTTTTCCTAATTCCATAGTTCCTCTCTTCAATGTAAGATGTAAACCTGTATTTGGATATTTCATTAATTGTAGATCATTTATTTTATTCTTTTTTGCAGAATGTGTCAATGTTTTAATCTGCATTCATCAATTTTAATAATTTTGAATAGAATTTTTGAACTTCCATTGCCAACTTTGTTGTGGTCGATATTTGATAGTCTTCCATTTGCAGGGTTTCAGGTATGCCATTCCCTTGGTGGAGGGACAGGTTCTGGGATGGGAACACTGCTTATATCCAAGATCCGGGAGGAGTTCCCAGATAGGATGTTGATGACATTCAGTGTCTTCCCCTCACCTAAGGTGTCTGACACGGTGGTGGAGCCTTACAATGCCACTCTCTCTGTTCACCAGCTGGTGGAGAATGCAGACGAGTGCATGGTGCTGGACAATGAGGCTCTCTATGACATTTGCTTCCGCACCCTCAAACTCACCACACCTTCCTGTATGTTCTCTTTTTTCACAATTCATTCTTTGCCCATTTTGTGTTCACATATTAGCCTTGTCTGGACTCTGCAATGTTGTTGTTGTTCGGACTTTGGGTGCTCTTATCAGCAGCACGGAGGCATGTCATCTCTGATTGTACTAATGCTTAAGATAGCTGGATCGAACTAATGTTGTTTTCTTTTGTTTGATATAGTTGGGGACCTGAATCATCTCATCTCGGCTACCATGAGTGGCGTAACTTGCTGCCTTCGATTTCCCGGCCAGCTTAATTCCGACCTGCGCAAGCTTGCTGTCAACCTCATCCCATTTCCTCGCCTTCATTTCTTCATGGTTGGCTTTGCTCCTCTCACATCTCGTGGCTCTCAGCAGTACCGTGCTCTCACAGTTCCCGAGCTTACCCAACAAATGTGGGATTCCAAGAATATGATGTGCGCTGCAGATCCTCGCCATGGGCGCTACCTCACTGCGTCCGCAATGTTCCGTGGTAAAATGAGCACCAAGGAGGTTGACGAGCAGATGATTAATGTCCAGAACAAGAACTCGTCTTACTTTGTGGAGTGGATCCCCAACAATGTTAAGTCTACAGTGTGTGACATTCCTCCGACTGGTTTGAAGATGGCATCTACGTTCATTGGGAATTCGACTTCCATCCAGGAAATGTTCAGGCGAGTGAGCGAGCAGTTCACTGCCATGTTTAGGAGGAAGGCTTTCTTGCATTGGTACACTGGTGAGGGAATGGACGAGATGGAGTTCACTGAAGCAGAGAGCAACATGAATGACTTGGTGTCGGAGTATCAGCAGTACCAGGATGCAACCGCCGGTGAGGAGGAATATGAGGATGAGGAAGAAGAGTTGGATGCGGCCATCTGCTTTTAGTTCTTTAATGTGTTTTCTTTGTTTTGACTCTCTTAGTTTTTGGGGTTGCTTCAGCAATTACCCGTTGCTCTCTTAGTTTTTGTTGGGGTTGCTTCAGCAATTACCCGTTGCATGTTTTGAATCTTATTCATGTTTCAGGAAAATTCGTGGATGCATTTTCATCGAAAAAAATAGTTGCCACAAAAACTTTTCGTGGATGCATTATTATAAAATGATCATTATTTTTATAACCTTTGTTTAATATGAGTTACGCTTTTTATTTGAAATAATTTAATGGGTCACACAATTTAAAATTTACATAAATAAATATAAAAATAAATAATATAAATATTTATATATTTTTAACTCAATCTAATATTTTTTAACTTTTTATCTTAATTATTAAAATGAGAATAATAAAATTAACTTTAAAAAATCTTTAAATAAGTGCACTCTTTAAAACTATGGAAAGGAAGTCATATTAATGTTAAAAAGAGATAAATTTTTATCAACCTTATACTTCTATATTTTATTTTTGATATATATAAATCTCGTTATGTATGCCCTATTAAAAAATGTTTAAATTAGATATGCACCTCACATAAGCTACCCTTCTAATAGATAATTTTAGAAACTATTTTTTTTTAAAAAACACAAGCTTCACTCTGAAGATCATAAATAAATAAATATTAAATGTGAAAAGGCCGTGCTAATGTGAAAAGTTGCATATGACGAACCAGCCAAGCCCGTCAATCTCTCGGTTATCCGATCGGTTCTTCTCAAAATCCAATATTGATGTATAGCTTCACTGTTAACCGTTAAGGTGATGTTCTCCTTTCTCCCACATTTGATTTAATTAAACTCATTTTGCTTCCTTGCGAAAAATAACAGCTTATAGAATGTCTTAGCTCCATTGAGTCCAATTTAATTTGATGTCTGGCTTATAAAAAAATTTGATGTTGAAATTATTGTTGTAAGAAATGGAGTGAATGATTGAATTAATTTTCTTAAAATTATTGAATCGTTCAACAATGATTAATAGCTTATTTCGAATTGGACAACATAAATATATTATTATATATTTATTATATACTATGGATAATATTTTTAATCCCGTCATATTTTGAGCTTTTTCCAATATATAATTAATTTTCACACTTCTCTAATTCTTTAATTAATCCCCTCACCTCTTTAACTTTCAAACTTGTCTCCTAATAATCCATTTAATTAATTCTTTTATCTCTCAAACTCTCAAACTCCTCTCTCGTATCTCTAATTCTCCAACCCATTTCATAATCGTCTAAAATTCTTTGCTTTCATTTCCTACTCTCTTAAAATATTTTATTTGACTAATATTAAATTTTAATTGTTTAAAACAAGTATTTTAACTGATTATATATTAATATATAATATTTAATTTTAAAATTTCTTCATATAATTTTTTTGGTAGTTTCAAATTGATTTAAGTGAGTAAGATATTTTTAAATATATTTGAAAAATTTATGTTTTTAAAAAAATATTTTCTGATATTTGCATTTCAAATTACTTTATATTTATTTATCTAATATTCATTAAATTAAAATATATGCCATATTAAAATAATAAAAAATTAATGTAGTACTTTAGTTAATTACATAACATTTAGGTATAAATTTAGTGATTAAAAGTTGATGGCCATTTGAAAATTTGAATCTTTTTTGTGCAAAGATATTTTATATTTTCTTTTAATGTAATTATTAGGTTTGATCTTATTAGGAATTTCCAACTAAAAATTATAGTTGTTTTCTACTAAGTTTTTAAATTGTAGAAATATTATATTATGTATATAATCCTATTTTTTAAAAAAAGGGAATTTTAAAAGGTTTTTACTATCATATATTTTTAATGTTATTTTTAATAAAATTTTAAAATGCTTGTTAGATGTGGCTCTTGCATCGCGCAGGTCTAAACTAGTATTTACGTAGACTTCGCTAATTATAACAAACACACCCACACATAAAGGTACAATAATAGATAAAGAATTAATAATCTTAAATACATAAACAATGAAATTATAATCAACTTTAACCTTTGATAAAAATAACGGATAAAATTCAATAACTCAATATTATATCCTTATTTTGACAGTTATATTGGAGCAATTAATGGCACTCATATTTTGACATATATGTTAGGAAGTGAACAGACTAGATTTTGGAGTAGGAAGTATCAACTTACAGAAAATGTGATGGCATTATATAATTGGTGGAAAATTTTATTATAGCACTTATAATGGCAAATTCTTTGTAGGAGACTCTTGATTGGTACAAATTAACACAATTTTTGAAATTTAAATGATAATTATATTTATTATTTAAATATTTTTAAATTTCGATGATTTAAACTAATTAATTAAAGGGTTTTTAGTGGAGTTTGGCGTAGCAAGTGCTAAACAAATCTTTTCCTGAGTTTGAAGAGGCTCTTAATGTAATTGAAGTTTTAGAATAGTAAACATCAACTTACAGAGACGGTCAAGGTTACAACATAGGCGCTTTGTGCTAGCTAATTGAACCAAAAAACATGTGCGACAAAATATTCACGTCTCTGGAAAACCAAGAGATATTAACCTCATGTTAATTATTTGGTTAGTTATTTATTTGGTGAGCATTTTCTGTTCATGACGGATGGCGTGGCAATTTTGCCATGTCACGATTAAATGCTTAGTTGGCACACTATTTAGATGCCACGTTATCATTTAGAAAACTGGGGACCGAATGTGGTGGTGACCTTTTGAAAACAGCGGTATTTTTTATTTATATATATATATATATATATATATTATTTATACGCTTATTTGCGTTAATTAGTATTATTATTTATACGCTTATTTGCAGTTAATTAGTATTATTAGTTAAGGTATTTTGGGTAATACAGGGATAAACAAAACAGAACATTACCACCCCACAGCCCGCCGAGTTCCTTCCCACCTACTCC
>JAVDBV010083095.1:0-10978 GCA_032619315.1 Piper longum | reverse complement strand
AAGGGAAGGGGCGGAGGGAGGGCGATGCAAGTGGTATTTTTGTCATTTTAAAATTTTAATTATAATTTTGCCCATATAGAAATAATTTATTTAATATCATACCAAGGGTACTTTCATTATTTACCCAAAAAACCGATTCTCACCCGATTCGATGTCCATTTCGAATCGTATCGCTCCTTATCTGATTTAGTTCTGTCGTCGTGGATTGGACAGTGTATGTAGGCCTCGGGATAAGCTGGGTGCGCAGGGAGGTGCACGGTGCGCCGCAACATTCTTCCTCCTTGCCGACGACTGCCCTATTTTCCGCAATGGTGACTGTCGTAAGATGGCTCGTGGATCACACCAAGGTGATCCTCATGCCGATGGGAGTCCTTTGATCATGATGAAGTGGCCGTGAATTTCTCCGGCTACCGGAATCTGCACGGAAAAATTTGAATGACCAACAGTGTTGCACTGCTTCACGGCCAAGGCGTGGTCTTACGGTGAATGGCGGATTGTCCAAAAATGTCAACTAGCCGGTGGGGAGCATGTTGATGTCAATGCCATAGCCGAAGGCAGCCGTGGTTGGTACAAGCATCTCCGGTGAGGGCTCCAATCCTCCTTCCCGGTTCGGTTGCACCACAAGATGCTTCTTCTTCGGATTGGTAATGAGCGGCAAGCGAAAAATCTTGAAGGCAGAACGTCGGCAGAAATGGATCTCCGTCGAAAAGGTTTGCAGCAGTGAAGGTGGTAGGGAGGTGGTGGTGAGGTTCCAATCGATGCTGCAGCAGCAGCGGCGTGAAGCTTCAAGCAGCTCCGGCTGTGAAGTCTCGCAGCGGCAAAAGCTTTGGTGGGTAGAACTCCGGTGATCTCCTTTATGAGGTAATGAGCAGCAGTAATGCAATGAGTGGAGGTAGAAAGATGAGTCGGGGAGTGCAGCAACGTCCTCCTCCATGGCATTGAGACACGGCAAATAGCAGATCATGATAAAAAAGGACCCTTCCTCCAAATAGCTGCTATGACAGCACACCTCTGGCAGATAATGACTCCTGTGTTGGATGTTGGACATATATATATTTATATAATTGTATCATATGCTTTTATTATTAAGGTTTGTGCCTAAATTAAATTGATCTATTAAAGTTAAGGTTAATGGGTCATTAATAATTAAAGATAAGTATGGATAAATATGTGTAGATACCGGTTTTTGTAATCTCTAATTTATGATGGGTTAAATTGAAATTATGAAAGATAAGGATAAAAATATGGTTATAAGTATAAATATGGTTATGGTCCCCGAATTTGTACGGAATTTTTCTATCTGGTATCCAATCATCTAGAAATTTGGTTTTGAAGAACCTGTGGAAAATTTGGAAGATCAAAACCTCAAGAAGTCAAGAATCATATTGCTTTTATGGATTCAGGTACGCTTCCACTATTTAATTATATTTCCTTCATGATTTGATACGAAGAACAAAAAAGTTTTGGTTTTTAACAAGCGACATCAGACCCAACTTCATATTAAATCATTGAGGATTGGTTTTTTATTTGTGTTTAATTTTACAATGAGTCAATCATCCACTTTGGTATTTTATTAAAAGAAAAAAAAAATTGGGAAGGACTTGATCCCAAAACAATACTTGTTTGTATAAAAAAAAATTTATGGTTCGATTTTTATAGTTTTCAACTTATTGGGAATACCCCAAATTTTGTATTAGTTAATGGGAATACCCCAAATTTTGCATTGTCAGTGGTAAAAAAATATAAGGAATTTGTATATGGGATATGTATTCCCAAATCAAGGTCCTCTTTTGGTAAAATATCAAATAAGGAAAATAAAGTTACAAAAGGTTCTAATTTCAGAAATTTTCCAATAAAGATATTTTTATAACCTTTTCAGTTTTATTTTATTTATTTTTGGTATTATTAAATTCAAATTATGGTTCAGTTATAATTAATATTTTAGAATTTATTTATGACTACAACATGCTGCCAAAGTACCCTCTTTTGTAGAAATTAATTTATTTTAAAATATTAAGACAGTTGTGGGTATATGATTCATGTGAATATTAATCGGTATAAAGGAAGGTTAATATTTAACTGAATTATATATTCATTTATGGTAATAAATATGAGATAATTATCAAGTTTCAATGTGAATAATAAATCGACCCAAATGAAGGTTTATTATTTAACAGGAATTATTGTCAATATTTGATTACTGCACAAAGAGTACCACTTAAAAATTAATATTTTTGTCCAAAGACTAAATATTAATATTGTGCTAGGTATCTGTTGATGGGATTAACCATTATTTGAATTATTAATCTTATTATGTGCATGTCATTTTGTTATATTTTCAGTTAATCAATTTGCTTCTATGACTTCTGCCAACATCAATTTAGTTCCAATGCTTAAAGATAATTTTAATGATTAGAAAGAAAGCGTAATGATTATTCTCAGCTGCATGGATCTTGACCTTCCATTAAGGACTGAACAACCTACTTCTCTTACAGACAAAAGTTCCATTGAGGAAAAACGGGACATTGAGAAGTGGGAACGTTCAAATCGCATGAGTCTTATGATCATGAGGAATAGAATTCTAGAGACCTTTAGGGGTGATGTGTCTGATAAGGTTACTACCGCCACTGAGTTTCTTAAAGAAATTGAAAAGCATTTTGTAAAAAATAATAAAACTGAAATAAGTACACTTTTGTCGAACTTGATTTCCATAAAGTTTATAGGCAAAACAAGTATAAGGGAGTACATCATAGAGATGTCAAATATTATTTCAAAACTAAAAGCACTAAGGTTAGAACTATCTAAAGATTTGCTCGTGCATTTAGTTTTAATTTTTCTTCCTGCACAATTCAGTCAGTTACAACTGTCAAAGGGACAAATGGACTCTTAATGACTCATTTCTTATTGTGTGTAAGAAAAAGAAAGGTTGAAGCAAAAACAGGCTGAAAGTGCTCACTTGGGCAGTACCAGGCAAAAATAAGAAAGGAAAGAGGGCTAAGGAAGCTGATAATGGGTCTCACAAGCAACAGCAAAAGAAAGAAAATCAGGCTTCTTGCTGTTTCTTTTGTGGTAAACCTAGACATATGAAGAAGGAATGCATTAAGTATCATGCCTGGCGTGTAAAGAAAGGTCCATTTCTTAATTTTGTTTGTTCTGAGGTTAATTTAGTTTCAGTACCAATACACACTTGGTGGCTAGATTCGGGTGCTACTACTCACATAAGTGTGTCAATGCAGGGTTGCCTGAGTTGCCGAAAGTCAAATGATGCTTAAAGATTCATCTATGTGGGTGGTAGAAAATCAGTTATAGTTGAAGCAATAGGGATTTTTAGATTATTATTAAAGACAGGATATTATTTGGATTTGAAAGAGACATATGTAGTATTGTCTTTTAGACGGAATTTGGTTTCTATTTATATATTAGACAAATCTGGTTACTCTTGTTCATTTAGAAATAATAAGTTTAGTCTTTTTCTAAATTCAAATATTGTGGGTACATCTTCCTTGTCTTTTTATGATAACCTATATTTACTTGATATTATTTCATCTTTTAATGAAACTTTGCATGTGGGCTTATGTGGTACGAAAAGAATATTAACCAATGAGAATCCTGCTTTACTCTGGCATAATCGTTTAGGACACATTTCTAAACAAAGAATTATACGAATTATGTCAAATGGAATTCTTGATTCCCTTAATAAGTGTATAATGTCCAGGACCATTTGCCAAATTCCTAGAAGAGTGTGGAATCGTCCCACAATACACAATGCCATGTACTCCTATCATGAATGGTGTTGCTGAGAGATGAAATCGAACATTAAAAGACATTGTGAGAAGTATGATTGTTCATACTACTTTACCTGATACACTTTGGGGTGAGGCACTAAAGACAGTAGCATATCTTCTTAACAAGTCCGATTGAGTCCTTCCTCCAACATGGGTTTCTAAATGGACATCTTAATCAAGCCATCCGTTGAATTGTTCGAGTTTGTACATTAACCCTCCTCACCCCTTACTCGCATGTGATTAGCAAAGAGTAAGTAGCGAAAAAATTGAGTTAATGATAACTCCTTTGGAGACCATGTTGAGTGATCTACAAAAAATATAAAATTTTACATTGCATTAAAAAAGGTCGACACTTCGACTTTTAAATTTTTTTTTTCTTTTTTCTTTTTTTTTTATAAGAAAAATTTTCAAACTAGAATGACCCCTCCAGGGTCATGATGAGGTCATTGCCAACTGTTAAACTTTATTGGAGCAACTTGCCCATTTTTAGAACGTGGTCTCTGTTGCCAAGCTTTGTTTCGAGTATTTAGAAGATCCGGATGATGATAGTGAAATGTGGGATTTCTTCTTACCTGTATCTTTGCTTTATGCTTTCGAGTATGAAATTTTTTGGATATAAACTTTGCATTGCATTGTCTCTTCCTTGCATAGTGAGGAGATGATCTTGCCCTCTTGTTGTGAGATTTGACATTGGTATAGCCCCCAGCTGAAATATAACCATCATTTTCAAAACATTATTTCGTAGGTTCACAGCCCCCAATGTCACTCCGGATGACATCTACAATGACGGTTTAGGTAGCATGGGTTGCTTGGGTAGCACACACAATTGGATTCGGGCAGTTGATCCCACCTGAGCATTGAGCTCTTCTTGTTCTTCGAGAATGTTATTTAGGTCTTTATCAAAAACCAGATTGATCAAATAATTTGGACCTTCGCGAGGGAGTTGATATTTGATCACGAAGTCACCATGATAGTGGAATGTACTTGAGATACGAGTGACAAGATCAGCATAGAAAAAAATCATGATTTATTGCTATGAGCCGTGTGCCACCTCTGCTATAAGACAACTCCTTCTGCCCTTAGCTATAATGTTTTCGCCAAAGCTGCACACTAGGCGAATTTTTGGTTTTGTTTGTTGCAATGGAGACTCTATCTCATGAACTTCTTGGTTGGGAACAACTTGGTCATCCAGCTGGGTGATGACATTTCTTTTATTCTTGGACTCAATGTCCATCGTAGGACGAACTGTTTGAAAATGCTTTTTTTCAGAAACTGGGGCCTTTACAACCTCTGGAACCACAAGTAATTGATCAGTAGAAGGATCACGGGTAATCGTCATGACACTTGCGCTGCTTTTCCTTTTTGTTCATGCTTTGCAGGGAACTTGAGTGATCCTTTGTCAGACAAATCTTGAAATATCTCCTTGAGATGACAACATATGGAGGAAGGGTGATCAATTCGTTGATGGAATCGACAATAATCTTCATGCTTCTTGTCTTCCGAGTTTGCATTCCGAATTCAAATGAAAGAATTCAGAATTCATCAAATCTCCTCAAGTAGGATTCGAACCTACAACCAGTCAGTTAACAACCGACCGCTCTACCACTGAGCTATTGAGGAATAACAAGAGATTAGATCTCATAGAGTTCAACTCCCGTTCTCAACCCATGACCAATATGAGCCCGAAGCTCCCTTTCTTAACTCCCGTGACTTCTTCGTAGTGGCCCCCTTCCATACCTCATTTCATAGGGAACCCAAAAGTGACTCTATTTTATTATATGAGTCCGGTTGGATTGGTTCTTTAGGCTTCAAAGGTATGATTTTCCTTCCTTCAACAAGAGGTCGAACCACCTCACTGTGTTCTTCAGTTCAAACGTGTAGATCTTTGGATCTCTAAGTTGCTTGTATGGATGTTGCTCACTCGAAAATCCACTTTTATCATTCTTCTCATTCTTCAGCTTGTCTCGATCTCATCTTTGGTTGTTGTAGTCATCAACAACATTTAAATCGACAGTAGCATGAACTGATTCAAATTGTGGTGCTTTCCAAGAAGAGTTTGAGCGAGGAAGCTCCTCATAAGTAAGGACACTCTCAAATAAATCTTTAAATGTTGCACATGGAGAAGCATTGAGGAACCTTGATGTCGGGCTCGAATTCATAGCAAAAATTCGAACGATTATTGTTGATATTTCAATGCATCATATAAATACACACATCGAACAAATAATAAATCGATGAGTGAGAATCGTTTCCACAAAGATTTAATATTCTATTATACCAATGATAGCTAGATTATCAAACTTAATGAGTTCTTTACAAAAAGAGTGTAAACATTCAAGGGAGTCTCAGTGTATGTAGTTTCTCGATCTTGTAAGTAAAATTAAGGTTGTGATTTGTCATGTAATTTGATTTTGTCACATTTGTTTTAATTGCATGCTTATTGTTAGTGCCAATTACAAACCTTAGCCAAATTCGAGGGTTTTGTATTATCGAGTTTGGGGACTTGTATCAATGTTTAGACCTCATTTTGATGGGTTGATAGTGAGGTCTTCACATGGTGTTTCATGCTAGTCTAATTTGAATAAGGGGCCGAAAGCTTTGTTGGTGCCTATTTTCATCAGGGTGTTAATTAGGGTTTCAGGTGGTCGGATTGTTGTCGGGTGCATTGAAACAGTTGTTTGTTGTGAAGGATTATTGTGGAGGATTATTTTCGCAGGGAGAAAATGCTGCTTACAGGTGGATTTGCGGTGAAAATTTTGTCCTTAGAATCACTGTTGTGATAACTATTTTTGAGTTAATAACTTTAAGACCATATGCCCCTATAACTGCTAAAAGGACATAGCTCCTCTAAGAGGTATAGGTTTAAACCCCCTATTAATTGAGTTACATAACTTTCTAGCTTAGTTTTATCGAATCAATCCACTACCCCTAAAAATAAAAAATCGAAATCCCACACCTAGCTCTATTCTCATTTCCATGCCATCGATCATCATTTTGAAAATCGAACTACACTGGCAAGTTGGCTCAGTATACTACCAGCCAAGAGCCAATATTTAAAAATTGATTAGGGTTCCAATGAACCGTTGTAACATCTATTTTCCTCCAATTTTCTCACAATTCAAAGTACGAACGGTTTGTTCGAATGGGCCAGTCAGATGTTATACCAAGAAAACCTAACATGTCTCTCAAAACCTAATTCCCCAAATCAAACTCCACTACTGTTGGGGCCATCATCTTGTTGGTGCAATCATCTTGCCACTAACCCAACCTCAATTGTCGCCAGAACTTTCACCACCTCCAACCCCAAAGTCATCGCCGACAACATCAGTATCTCTCACTCTCACAGACACTGTCTCTCACCATTGCCACCTTCACCTGCTATTGCACCACTATTTTGCCATCGAAGACTTCAACTTGCCAACTTGTGACTTGTCTGCTGTCGGTGTCGTCAACTTTCCATGGGTGATATTTTATAATCTTCAAATTTTTTCAATATTTTGTATAATTGACACAAAAGAAGTGTGATATAAAAGATGTAGCTATGATCAGTGGATTTTGCAAGGATGTTTTAACAAGCTTTGTGTGGAGTTCTTTGCTAAATTAAATTAGCTAATGAGCTTGAAACTCAGAGGGATCTATTGTATGAGAGTGTTGAAGCGTAAAATAGTGCCTAAGGCTACCCGGTTGGCACAACACTGCCTCTTGATGATTCTTAGTTATGTTGTATGTAATTTATCTGTTTCTTTATGTTGTTACATAAATTATCTTGGAAGGGCTTGTGTACTAGTTATTATATCTATTAAGATCCTAACTCTGTTATTAGTTGTAACACCTCTAAATTTTGGCACAGTTGTTCATGACTTTCAGTTGGCTTTGCTTTTGCTAGGATGTTTGCACCTTGTTGTAATGTTTCAAATGATAATACATAAGAGGTAATAATAGTGATAAACTCACCGATTCCGAACAAATAATTTATGGTTGTGTAGGTGATATTGATAATTGCTCTGGAAGTAGAATGTGGATTACTTTGATGTTTTTCTTGAGCTATGTATGTCAATCTCTATTTTGTAGTTGTATCGAGGTTTATCATATCGGATTTCGGTATCTTGTCAGCTATCCTCTTAGAAACATGTGGGAGATACTAGGGAATTAACCGCCATAAATAAAATATGATTATAATAATATATAATAGAAGTTAATACAAATAAATAAAACTATTTCATTAATCTTACACTCATAAACATAATCATAAGATAAATAGCATCAAAAAAATGAGGAAGATTTGGGTGGGTCTATATGGCCACTCTCGTAATGAGGATAATAGCTTTCAAGGTGAGCACAATATTTAGTCCATGTCATCGAAGGTTGATACATTTCCATGTAGTTCTTTAAATAATAATCATACTTTTTATTAGTAACATTTTTTCTAGAAACCATGATCGAGAGTATGACATGAAACTATAATCCATCATTAATGGAGCATATGACATAGGGTATGGATGTACATGACCAACATGCTGATCAAAGCTGTGAATGGAAACTGTATGTAATCCATATCCACAAGAGGCACCAGAGAAGTTAGAATCTCTATATTGAGGATAATCATCTATATTTGCATTAGAAGAGACATCCATTGAACTAAAGTCATCAGAGAGACTTTCTTCCTCAATTTAGTTCATTCTATGTCTTCGAGTTGAAGAGCCCTGAGACCGCCTTCTTCTATATTCAAAATCTTGAGTTAATCAGGAACCATGGTCTTCATCTTGAGTGGCATGTTTAAAGCCTTCCTCTCCAGTAAATGTCAAAGGTAGACCATTGAATATATCTTGATTTTCATCATTTTCTCCATTATCATCATCCTCATCTCCTCCATGAGAAGAAGAACTACTTTCACGAGAAGATTCAACAGCATGATCATTATGGTGCAATTGTCTATGCCCATCTTTTGAAGATGAAGTCATCCTAATTTCTTCCATCACAATATCAACATCAATCCCGACTTCTCTTGTGGCTTAAGATATGTAATCAACTCGACAACCATCTTGTTCTAGGATATTATTCGCAATCCACTTAGCATAGGGATTCTCCCTTTCGTCAAACGATCATCACCTACCAATGTGAATTCATCAAGAAGATCTATTTCAAGTTAAGTCCATCTTTCTCATGTAACAAACTATGTGGAGCAAGAAAATTGGTTGCAAATCTTGTTGCACCAGGGAAAATTAAATCACGCATACTTATTTCTCTTATTAGAGCAACAACCTAATGATGATTATAGATGAATTTTGAGATGAGTCTCCCCCTTTCTAATATATTTTTTACAAATCTCTCATCCCCAACTGCCTCAAATATGAGATCAATATAATAAGTTGTTGTCCAGTAATGCTTGTACTTTTTCTCATATTCTTTGCCAGCTATTGGCATTGTCTATAATAATTTAGAGGACTCTATTTTTTTCTATTTATGTAATCTTTTGTTTCATTATTTGTGAGATCTTTTAACTTATTCTCACATGTAATACTTAATGGAGTAAGATCCTATTATTAGTAGGAATTAACTATACATTTTTATCTTTGGTTAACCGCTTCTGAAGAGATAACATAGGTTTATTAGTTTGCACTTTAGACTGCGTTGTTATAGATAGTAACAGTGCAATCTAGTCTCGTGTTAGACATTAGACTAGACTAAGGACATTAGTTACACTACCAGTTACAGGCTTAGGAAGTCACTTAAATTTAGGGTTAGCAACGGGCTATGTGTAAGAATTTTAAGGATGAAATTTTTTAAGGTGGGTGAGTTGTAATATCTTTCAACTTGTTCTTGCATTTAATGCCTATTGGTAGTAAGATCATGTTTATTATTAGAAATTAATTATAATTCTTTAACTTTTGTTAACCATTTTTGAAGAAATGATGACATAGGCTCGTTAATTTATATTTTAAGTGGGATCGTTACATCATTTCCATTATATACCGATGGTTCTTTTATTTTCTGAAGGTATTTACTGAATCAAGAAATACAACCTCCCCTACAGTATATACCATAAAGTTGTTAATGAACATTTTTGTAGATCCTGTCCATCCATCACGGAATAAAGAACAACCATATTTTTCTCAAATTGGTTTTAGTTTCTTAATTTCTTCTTCTATTTCTGCGACAAACATATATAAAACTATTTTTATAACATTTCCTTAGGAGTAGGTGGAAGCACTCCACGTCTAGGATGTTGTGCAGCATCAATCATATTTAGGAAATGATGATCAGCTGCAATATTAGCTAGGATACGATTTTGTATAAAATATTTTTAAACAATCTTCCAAGTATTTATCTTAAAGTTGGAATCTTAATGGGAGGTTGTAAATATGTATTATTTTTATAATGCCTGACCTCATAATCAGTTGGTCTTCTAGTGTTATGACTTCGACCAAGAATGTTAGATAAAGCTTAACTAGACTTTGTCTTTGAACAAGAACCTATAGTCTTACTAGTTTCTGCACCAACTCGTTGAGAATGTAATCTCTCATGTGTTACTTGATCAACATTTTATCTTTATTTAGCTGTCGTATTTTATGATCGGTGATATATTTATAGTTAATCTAAGAATCCCCCTCTTTGTCACTTAAAATTTTTTCATTTGCGGCAACTCTTAATGAGTTTTTTAAACTATCATTTTTTACTTAATTTTTCTTGACCTCTATTTTTCATGACGAAGGATTTTAATTTCTTCACTTTTGGTGGGCATTTTGGGCATTTTACAACATCTTTTCCCACTTCACCCGTCAATTGGTTTGTTGAGTGGTCATTCCACCTTATTTACTTCTTTGCCATTATAATTATACACAATTTATTAGTAATTTGTCATATTTAATAATTTAAAACCTTAGACATTTGATATATAAATAAAAAATAAATTATATATATATAATTGTTTTTTTCTGCCTCTGAGGCAGGAAACCGATTCCCGCCTAAGGCTCTTTAGACCGTTCAATTATAAAGACAGACCAAATTGATCACTTTAAAAAAAAAATTATAATTTAATCCGAGTTCGATTACAAAAATGGTCTAGATTAACGATGGCGAAACCCGCGACAGTAGCTACCGCCTCGTTATTGGCCCTGCCCCACCTCTCACCACCTTGGGCCCCCCCTCTACCCCCGCCATGGCCTTGCCTTGGCCCCGCCTACCCCCGCCTT
>JAVDBV010083094.1:0-13785 GCA_032619315.1 Piper longum | reverse complement strand
TAAGTAGCATATTAAATTAGCATAATTTGATCGGCTTTGTCTATAAGTTTGCATTATCTAGAAATATCCAATATGATTACACTAAATTTGCGCAATTTGGTCGCTTACATTATCCCTTGATAGATTACTACTTCTCTGCTTGATTAACATTATCTTCCTACCTACTTTTATTTCAGCCGAAAGCCTCAAGTGGCCCTTCAACTACAACAGCTGCACCAATGAGTCAGGTGATTTGAATTAGTTTATTTCAATGTTGTTTTTGGCTACTTTGTGCTATGTACTTTTGAAACTAGATGGAAGGTTTCCCTGGCATAGCTGGCATAAAGTGTAGGGGAATTTTTTGAATTGGTAGATTTTTTGGGGGTCAATCTTCACATACATAAATAAGTAGCATATTAAATTAGCATAATTTGATCGGCTTTGTCTATAAGTTTGCATTATCTAGAAATATCCAATATGATTACACTAAATTTGCGCAATTTGGTCGCTTACATTATCCCTTGATAGATTACTACTTCTCTGCTTGATTAACATTATCTTCCTACCTACTTTTATTTCAGCCGAAAGCCTCAAGTGGCCCTTCAACTACAACAGCTGCACCAATGAGTCAGGTGATTTGAATTAGTTTATTTCAATGTTGTTTTTGGCTACTTTGTGCTATGTACTTTTGAAACTAGATGGAAGGTTTCCCTGGCATAGCTGGCATAAAGTGTAGGGGAATTTTTTGAATTGGTAGATTTTTTGGGGGTCAATCTTCACATACATAAATAAGTAGCATATTAAATTAGCATAATTTGATCGGCTTTGTCTATAAGTTTGCATTATCTAGAAATATCAAATATGATTACTCTAAATTTTTGCAATTTGGTCGCTTACATTATCCCTTGATAGATTACTACTTCTGTGCTTGATGAACATTATCCTCCTGCCTGCTTTTATTTCAGCCGAAAGCCTCAAGTGACCCTTCAACTACAACAGCTGCACCAACGAGTCAGGTGATTTGAATTAGTTCATTTCCATATTTTTTTGGCTATTTTGTGGTATTTACTTTTGAAACTAGATGGAAGGTTCAGATTATTATGTATCTTGATGAAAGCATCCACATCTAGGTGCCTTGCCTTTTTATTTATCTGCTTAGTACCTATACTGGTTACTACTTATAGAATATTTTTTCTTTTTGAACTTTGTTCATGAATGATCGAAATTGAATGTTCGTACAGTTGTGGATTAGCATTATCCGAACATGCTGTGATTGACATTTCGTCTTATTGATCCATTTAATTGCAATTCTATGCCACTATGATCTCTTAGAGACACGACGTGCAGGGTTCTTTCTTTCTCTATTTGAGAATATATGTAATTAATTTGGTCACAAAATTCAAATGTGAACTTTTATAAAGCTGGGTTGAATGGTTCTATGCTCATTGGAGTTGCTTTTTTTTCTAGGTTGAATCCCCCAATCCTCCACCGTCTAATCTTGCTCCTCAAGTTATGTCTGCTTCTCCAGCTTCTGCAACAGCCTCTTCGTAAGTTTTTGTGTTCCTTCAATTTATTAGTTTTATTAATTTTAGTTATTGGGCTTCAACCATAGCATGTTTGCTGCTCTGTTATTAATTTGTGTTTTCAACAGCCCTCCTGCACCTGTTTCATCAACACTCACAACACCTACTTCTTTAGTGACTGGACCGTGAGCAGCTTTTCGACCTTTAACTCATTTGTTTTTTCTTCTTTTTTTTTCTTTTTATTTTGTGTGGGAATCCTTGGTCATTTTAGTACCTGTTTTATCAACACCTGCAGCACCTTCTCCTTCATCTGTTTCTTCTGCTTCTTTTTGACATGGAACCTTCAACAGTATTATAAATAAATAATTCTCAATCATTTTTGGAGAACATTCGGTTTTAGACATAATTTGTGCTGAGTCATTATTTAGATGTTTGTGATTGACTCATTTTTTCTGTTAAATTACTTATTGATGGTTCTTCTGTTGGCTTGTGATTTACTATTTTTTCTATTAGCTATTTTGATATTTAGGGTTGCACATACCCTGGTTCTAGTCGCTCATATTGTACTTTCTGTAAAAATTTAAAACGAAATTTATAACAAAATGTTATCTTCTTGCTTAAATGTGCTCCATGAACTTTGGGTTCTTGCATATTGATATAAGGGTAATGATGTTTCCTAGTACTGAAATTGATAATCCTAGTGATTTGACGGTAGTCATCGGAAGTTGGAGTAAGACCTCTTTTGTACCTAGTGGAAATAACTTAACTCAAATCACTAGGATTATTAATGACCTCCCTAGGAAACATCATGAGCCTTGATATAATCATGCCACTTGATTTCCTCCAAAAGTGACATTTTATTTATATGACCTGCATATAATATTGATTGTATTGACGTCAAGGTTTTCCTTCCCGCGGGTCCTCGGGTCCTCGTTGGGTTCTGGGCGAGATTGCGTCTCAGGAGGTGTTTGAGACAGAAACACCTCCCGACAGAAGGGAGAGGGGTGAGGAGGAAGGATGATGGAGGGGGAGAAGGGAGTGGGGTAGAACCATGGCACCAGGGAGAAACAAACAGGGGATTGGGGCAGCGGCAGGTAAGGGTGGGGGAGGAGGGGGAGGCGGCAGGGAAGGGGGAGAGGGAGTGGAGTGGGAAGGTGGCGGGTGGGGTGGCATGAGCGGGTAGGGAGGGAGAGGGATAAGGAGGGAGAGGGGGGTGGGAATAAATATTGATATAAATATAATAATTATATGTTATTTATATCTTTTAATGTTATATTTAAAACTATTCATCTTTATATATATAATTAATGTATCTGTTTATTTATATAAATTAATTATTTTATATGTGTATTTTATATATATTAAAATATATAATATTTATTTAAACAAAACATTTTTGAAAAAATTATTATTTTTGTTTTTTATCATCATATTAATATTTTTATATTATTATTAACTTAGAAAAAATATATGCTAATGTAAATATCTTTTATAAATATTGTGGATTAAATCATTTGTTGTAAATAGTTTTTTCATAGATTAATGTGAACTTTTGATATTAAAATTGTTTACATAATTTAATGTAAATAATGTATATAACTGTTTATTATATATATTTAAGTTCGACTCTAGATATTTCTCAATGTCTTAAATGTAGTTGTTTGGCTTAATAATTTCTAATTTACAAATTATAGTAAAAAATAGAACCATAAGACAAAAATATGCAACCATTGTGAAAATTAAATAAATTTCATAGGCGTTTTTAGATTGAAAGATTATCTTTGTGATTTTATGGATAAAATATTTGTTTGATTATTAATTATACCTAAATATTAACATAATTGGTAGGTATTATGAACATGTAATAGTTTTGTCCGAGATGAAAGAAAGAATCAAGAAGGCGGACCTTGATTGACGTCAAACATAATTGCATACTCTATTGATATAACTGTAAGATTGTTGAAATGGTGTAATAAACTTGTTTCTCATATCTCTTGGTTGTTAGTTCTTCTAATTTTTTTTCCTGAAGGAGGTATTGATTTATCTGTTTGCATGTATCTGTCTTCTAAATTGAAGCTTTTCACTTATGATTGAAATAGTATACGTATGTTTATTTTCCTTCAATTAATTTTTGTTCAATTGTCTACCTTGTAATTGCTTATTAACACAAGTAGCTCTGAGCAAGATGTTTACGGGGAAGCAGCATCAAACCTAGTATCGGGTAGCAGTTTGGAGGGAACCATTCAAAATATTCTTGACATTGGTGGTGGAACTTGGGATAGGGAAACTGTTGTTCGGGCTTTACGTGCCGCTTACAATAATCCTGAAAGGGCTATTGAATATTTATATTCTGTAAGTTGCTATTCGCAGATCTTTTATGCATTATTGGACCCTGTCATATCATTGCTCTAGGTTGATGAGTTTCTAGAAGCATGTTTGGAAATTTACATTTGTTTCAGCTGGTTATTTTACCATGTCTTGACTGCAGTAGATGACCCTGATGTTCTTACCCTGTTTGGTTGCATCTTGAACTAATCCTATTTTGAGTTTCTTTTTGGTAGGCTGGAGTTTTATTCAGTCAAAAAATACTGCTTCGCAATGATTATGTTAGGGTTGGAATTAATGTTTACTGATAATAAGAAATTACTTAGTGACTAAAATTTGTTCTCTGTCATTTACCATAAGCCAAAGTTTGATGTTGATTTTTAACCCATCGTTTTTATTCTTATGCTGATGCTTTCATTGAATGTATATACTTATGGTTTATGGTTACTTGTCATATGATAATTTTAATTTGTTAATTTCGATAGAATTCTTAATATGTGTGTGAAATTACTAACTTTTCTTTCTGTGTAGGGCATTCCTGAACCAGCTGAAGTTCCCATTGTGGCACGACCTCCTCCTAATGTACAAGCTGGAAATCCTCCGGCAGCACAAGCTCCACCAACTACTGTTCCTTCCAGTGGACCAAATGCAAACCCATTGGACCTTTTCCCTCAGGTACCGGCTTTGATCTGCATCACTTTTATAAGTTTAAGAGTTTCTTAATTTTGTTTTATATTGGCAACAGGGTCTGCCTGTATCTGGTCAGAATCCTGGGGCAGGCACATTAGATTTTCTGCGCAACAGTCCTCAGGTACCATAGCCTCTTCTTGTGGTAGTATAGTGTTTCTCAAGTTGTCCTTGTTGACATGACTTCATTTTCTGTGGCAGTTCCAGGCATTACGGGCTATGGTGCAAGCGAACCCCCAGATTCTTCAGGTTTGTATCTCGTTTTACTTCTTTTGTATTAATGTATTCTTAAACTTTTGTCCTTCCATCTTTTTTTGCTTGCAGCCTATGCTTCAAGAGCTTGGAAGACAAAATCCACAGTTGATGAGACTTATCCAGGAGCACCAACCTGATTTTCTTCGCCTCATAAACGAACCTGTTGAAGGAGGAGCTGAGGGGTAAAACTGAGCTCTTTTTTATTTTGTTGGTTGCTATATTTGTTATTTGGATTGTAAGTTTATCATTGTCATTGAATGTGTCAGGAATTTGTTTGGGGATGCTGGTGCAATGCCACAAGCTATAACAGTTACACCTGAAGAACGAGAAGCTATAGAACGAGTAAGTTCAATGTTCTAGTTGTTTCTATACTATTATTAATCTGCCGAAGCAGTCTTTGTGTTTTGAGCAATTGAAGGGGTAGTTAATAGGTATATTGAGGGCTGAAAAGATTATTCATGATCTGAGGCATCTTTTTCAAAAGATGACACAAACGCTCGTATTCTCCCATATACTTCCTTCTTCTGGGGTTTCGTTGGCTGCCATCGCTGCCAATGCCCCCACTGCTGGCTAGATCTGGCCGGATCTAATTGTGGTAGTGACCAAATCTAGCCTAGGACGAGGCCAGATTTGGCTGCCTGTGAGACCAGATCTAGCTGCCGATTCGCTGAACTTGCCTTGGTAGTTGGATGTAGTCACCGGCAAGGCCAATTGTGATTTTCTGTGAGTACCATATCTGTCCTTATCTCTCGACTACAATTGATTTAATTGTTACCTAGGTCTTTGAATAACACTGAGGTAGCAATTGATTTAAACATACAAGACTTATGCGTAATTCAAGGCTACAGATCTGGCTTTGCTGCCATAGGGTGCCCAAAGCCACCAACGACAAGGTTTCTCTTTGTCTTGTTGCGGATGGAGGTGGCGAGATTAAGATTGGCAGTGAGCTTATCATATACTGCCACCCTGCATCTGGACAGGGGCAAAGTGGCCCATGGTGAGGCCAGAGTTGTCCTTGCTGTCAGCGAGCCTTAATTAGAGGCCTGAACAGTGAGGGAGAAGACGAGGATATTTAGCTGGTGCTTTTCAGTAAATTCCTGTTAAGACTAATGATGTGTGCAATTTTTTTTGCAGCTTGAGGCAATGGGATTTGATCGAGCAACTGTTCTGGAAGTGTACTTTGCATGTAACAAAAACGAGGAGCTTGCTGCGAACTTTCTCTTAGATCATATGAACGAGTTGGACGAGTAACCATGGAAGGAATCTTTTATTTTATAGCATTTTCTTATTTCCAACTTACAAAGTGTTTCTAGTGTAGATAAAGAGAGATTACTGGTCAAGAAATAATATTTGTGCTTTCTAGTATTTTGTTTTGTTGTCATGGCCGCAGGTTGTGCTCGTGTGATTTTTATGGGTTCAACTAAATGTGACACAGATAAGTGTGTATAAAACCTTTTCTTTGGCGTTCTTAAGGAGAAAAGGTTTATTGGGGTATGTTATGGTTTTAAGTCTATCCGTTTAAACAAAAATCACAACTTTTGTAATAGAAGGCATGTCTGGTTTGGTGCCAATGAAATTTGCTGTTAAAAAAGCGTACGATCTCTGGCCATTTCTAACATGCAAAATGCAGTTTTACTGGGCGGAATAAAGAGATCTTGCAAGGTATGAGTTTGGTTATGTAGCATCTTGGGATGATGATTTATCAGTTTGAAATTTTTTGTTTCGTACCCAAAAAAATGCAGTGTCGTTTCATATAGATTTTTAGAACAAAAAGAATTATAGAGTTGTTAAGCTTTTTAGCTATTTTTCCTTCCCTATGCTTTTGCCACGTCAGTAGAGTTTTAACCCCAACTCCAAAACCATGGACTGTTTAATACTTTACCTCCTTATGGGTATTTGTTTCAACCAACTTAAGGGTATTGCAAATGCTTCTATTGTATTTAATTCCCAACTTTCATTGGAAGAAAACCCACTTTTGACTTGGATTTGGATTTCTTTTTGAACCCAAGTATGGGTTGGTGAATAGAGAAATATCACGTGATCTTCATAGATTTTTGTGCTACAATAGCTCAAGGCGGATCAGATATTGCTTCTAACTATGATTACTAACATGTAAAAATAGGCCAATTTTACTTAAACAAACTGATCAGATTTAAACCGGATTGGAAGTTTTGCGACAAAACAAAAAACAAACATTACCTGTCCAATTTACGGGGTTGCCTTCTTAATCAAGTGTTAAAAACTAGTTTAAGAGTATAAGATTGTCAAGGACTGGTTTTTTTTTTTAGCTCACCTCATTCTTCCAATATTAATCCTTTTGCCTCTCATTCTTTCTCAACAAAAATGAGTATATAACTTTTTACTTGAAAATATTAGATATAAGCATACAACATCAAGATAAATTTCTAAGAGGATAAGCGTTCATCCACAACAAGTAAGCGCAAATATTTACTTAAAACTATCGGAGAAGCTTACAATGTCTAGGTAAGATTCTCAGCAGATAAACATTATACTCCCCGGATACCCAGAAAACTGAGACTGATGACTTGGTGATATCTATTTCTGAATAGTTTACATAATATTTTTTTATTGAGATAGCCATTGTATTCTAAACAAATAACTTTAATATATGAAAAAAAAAACTTAACAGATAATTGCTATATCTTTCATATTTTTGTACAATTATTAGCCATGCAAAAATATTAGCTATCACTGTATTTGGGCTTGTTTGGGAAAGGCGGGCCTATCCATTTATTGGGCCTCTCCCTCTAAAAGCCCAATAACAAATAACGGCCCATTTCCCTTCCAACTAAACCGTGCCCTATCTTCGCCGGCAATCAAACCGGCGCCGGCGTTGACGGCCGGCGACATTGATGAAACTATTGAAGGTTCATTTTTCATTTAAAATATATTTAGTGTGCATTTTTTGCTTATTTAACCTGCCCCTCACATAAGGTTAATATTTGTTTGTTGTTCAGGTCATTTTGGTAACCGTATATGGAAGATTCTTGTCAAGGTATATTTTCTGCCATTTTCATACATTTTGCATTTATATGTGTGCTACTTTTATACCTCTCCTTTGACATTGTAGTACCTGACCATGTGTCTGTTATTATTCCTTTGGTTAAATTAAGGAAGTCAACCAAGGTGCTATGTTTTCTAATTTTTTGGCATTTTCAACACTGCCTTCTAGTTAAATTTTTAAAATCTCACCAAGGCAGTATGTTAAAGTTCTATCCATTATTTTTATACTGGGTAGTATTCTACTGTCATTTTCCTAGCACAACGTTCAAATGCTCTTAGGAGACTGTATCGCAAACTTATAGATATGATGGTAAATCTCTATCGCAATTTTCATCCACGTTTATTACGGATATCCTTTATATGGCTTCAAAAGTTAATGCATTCACTTCAAATGGTCTCTTCCATGTTCCTGCTACACCATTAAAAGGATAGGATAATTTTAAACTTGCAATAAGAAAAATTATGGAAATTAATTGCTGCCTTAATAGACAGTTTAAATCTCTGCCTGATTGCTTCTGGAATGGGGACTACGAAGATTTCAATCCTTTGTGCTTTTACATGTATTAAGTAAAGATCCTTTTTAGTTTAAAAGTTGTGTGACTTAACTTTTTCAAGTTCTTCCATTTTTTTTTTCTATGCAAAAATATCATGCGAGGGAGCAAATTAGTTTGATTTGGTGGTGATTTAAACTCAACAACATGGTTATTGGTATGAGTTCTTGTATTGCCCTCTTCCCTTTAGGACAAGGAAAATCTGAATTAAGGAGCTATTACAGTAAAAACATAAAAGGATAGATGAATAAAGTTGGATATAGTATGAATTCGGTTGATGAATTCAAATTGTTTTGAATTTTTTCCTTGTATTTCAGACACATGCAGAATTGTGAGCTTTTGAGACAGATAAAAATTGCGAGGGGGACTAAAAACCAGTCTTTTTTCTTGTTAAAGTTTAATGAAAAAGAAGAGTTTCAAAATTTCTTTCTTTGTGTTCTGATCTTGTTCATCCCAAAGCCATAGCTCGTCTATGCAATTGTGGACTAGGTCCATTCTACTATACTGAGCTTTTGAGTCTGCACTGTGGGAAAATGGTTTTCATAGTTTCACTTCATTTATTAAGTGTTTTTTTTTTGAAATGCAGGGACGCTGATTTGGTGGTTGTGAACAACAGGTTTACTGCATCTACTTTTGCAAAAACATTTATGCATCTTAATGTGCCCAGCAGTAGGAACCTTCTACTTGTAAGTATGATGATCTTCTATTCTCTTTCTTTTCAAGATTACATGGTATATTTATTTTTACTTGAGAATGAACTTCTTATTCTCCATTCTTCTACAGGTTAAATTTTCTTTCTGTGAACCTCTTTGAACGAAAGAAGAATATTGGCTTAGCAATATCATCATTTTCTTTGCTTCAAAAAGATGGTTTTTTAGGTGACAAGGTGAACTGTGTTCTATTGCTTGATTTAAGAACACAGTGGATGACTGGTTCAGTATAATCCTGTTAATTGTATAATTCCTCCTATTTAAGTAGGAGTTCAGTATATTTATAGCCCGGGATTACCTTCAGTATTAGAAATTTGTTTACGTGAGAAATAGAATTAAGAGCTTATTTATATTTCTCTACCAAAGTGTTTTGGGCCAACGTTTGAACACCATTGTTATGGATGTTTGCCATAGAAGACAGGAATAACTTTTTGTTTTTTGTTTCTAACACCAAATTTCGTTGACAAAAAATTGCAAAAAATTAAATTTTGAACTTAAAATTTGCTTTCGGTGTGGATTTTCCAATGGCAAGAATAGTATAAGAACCTGAATTATACTAAATATCATGTCCTTTTGTATTATTACCAAATTCAATACATGAAATACTACTGCAATTAGGGACTTGTTAAACCCAATTAAGTCAAAACTTAACGAGTAGTGCTGTACAGTCTTCGAAAATGCAAAGCTTGTAGCGTTTAATGTTTTGACTTGGCATTTGCATTTGGATGTTTTGAGGAGTATTTTTTAAGCAAAATTGTTTAATTTAATAGTTTAAACTCTAGTGGATGACTGCAAAATGAATAAGAAAAAACAAATATACAATGCAAATCAAGAAGGGAGAAAAAATGGAAATACGTCGGAGCCAATGGGATTCAAGCTCTTGTCCACGTGGCGTGTAGAAAAGAAAAGAAGAGATAATGTGTGAGCAAAATGTGGCCTTCCCATTGGCTAGTCTTGGAAGGCGGGGAGCCAACCGAAATACCTGCCAAAGTATCCAACATTGGAAGCTTTGCAAGAGCGGGAGTGGAGTGGACTGGTTTTGTAGGTGCCAAACATGGGCACGGCCTATGCTGCGGCGGCAACGGCGGTGGCGGTGATCCGTCCTCGGCTTCCATCCTCTCCTCTCTTCCCTCGTCGCTGCTCCGTTGCGCCCCTCCCTTCCCGTCCTTTGGCCCCTTCTTTCCACTTGAATGGTGCTTGGTTTCTCTCTTATTATTAATCTTTTGTTTGGTTCATACAATTGTGGATATAATAAAACGTATATGAATTTTATGTCAATGTTTTACTCTTGAAAAGCTCTTGTGCAAATCTGGATCTGGGTTTTATTAGTTTTGTAGATTTGATGTCACTTTACCTTTCTCTTTTCAGAATGGTATCTGAAATATTTGTTCATGAATCAACCTTGTTGCAGAGTCACCAAGGTTTGCCTCTGTTCGTGCTAGTGCTTCTTCATCTGAGGAGACATCCTTTGCAACTGATGATTTGGTGGCAGATTTGAAAGAAAAGGTATTGCAATTCTTAATTTGACAACGCATGGCTCATCTTTATGATTTTGTTTTTCTTTTTCTTTTTCTTTTTTTTTTATTTTGTTGATTGGCAGTGGGATGCGCTCGAGAACAAAACCACTGTAATTGCATATGGAGGAGGTGCAATAGTTGCTCTCTGGCTGTCTGCTGTTATCATTGGTGCAATCAACTCTGTACCACTGGTTAGTATTGACTGCAATCTTTTTTTTTTTTTTTGACAAACTGGGATTGTTGTTTTCATCCATTTCATGAAAATTTGTTTGGTTTTTTCTTGTTTTATCCAGTTGCCAAAGATTTTGGAATTGGTCGGTATTGGATACACAGGATGGTTTATCTACCGCTATCTTCTCTTCAAGGTAAAAGAGAAACCTTTGCTGTTACCTGTTCTCTTTAGTATGAAAGGTGGAAGAGGAAGAGGATAACACATAAATTTTAGTCGAATTATACGTAAACAAAAAACCAAATAGAAGGCTCTTGTTTAATCTGTTTCTTAAAGGTTTCAATTCAATTTGTCTAACGTTGGTTGAATTTGCTGTCTCAGCAAAATAGGAAGGAGCTAGCCACCGACATTGAAGCACTCAAGAAGAAGATAGCCGGAACAGGTGAATAGATGGGAGTCAATGGCACCCTACCATCCTTCACCTTTCAGAGCTCCACATTGCTTTGAATGTTTACCTCTATTTTTCTTGAAATGAGCAGTACATTTTCTTGTAAGCACTATTTGATATTCTTTTTCTCTGCTAATCTTAGAAATCAAAATCCCAAAAATTCAATTAGGCGGAGCGTTTGTGATAAACAATCTGGTGATAGAAGCTACAAGTAACGGAAATTCAAATTTGATAACCAAGTAATATAAGGACAACTTTTCTGTCAGCAGTGCCAAATATCAGTTTGTTGAAGTAAGATTCGTACTAGTAAAAAGAAGTAAGAATTTGATCATTGTGAAGTAGGAAACTGTAACGCACCTGTTATAAGATGGAGCCATTTCGCAAGTGAAGAAAAATTTTCATCCTTATCATCAAGTCACACAACTCACAAAGATTGAAAATAGTTCCCAGGCATCTCGTGCTGATTTATTAAACTTTTACCAGAAACTGATATGTGTGAACAGCAAGGTAAACTCTTGGGAAGACAATGTCACCGCATAATTACAGTTCATTCGTCTGTATGTTTATGCTAATGCAAAGACCTTTTAACTACTCAATGTAATATTTTTAGTCAATAAAAGGAAACCTTCTTGCAAAGCCATGTATACTGACGGGAAAATGTCATTCTATTTTCATTTCTTCTCTTTTACGTCAAACATAATGAGCCAAATTAACTGAATTATAAAACGAGTAACGGTAATCATATAGAGCATGAACATGCCTACTTATAATTTCAAGGAATAATACTTCAACATCCTTATGTTTTGCAACACATGACACATGACAAAAATAAACTAAGTGCCATACTTCCTTTACATTAAAAAATCGAAGCAAAATTTATCGCCTTCAAAATGCTTACCTGGGCATAAGCATACTGGTTAAAAAAACGAACAAGACATTCCACAAGATGAAAAAAGAAGTCAGCACAGTAAAGCAAACATTTATTGTCACCTGTCTTCGATCAGAGCCCTCTGATTTGTGCAACAGATAAGTATCAGATAAATGGTTTAGATTTGAGACAAGCTCAATCTAAACCGGTTTGGCTCAGTTGGCCCGATGTAAGAAAAAAAAAATGCATGAGTGCTCTATTAATACAAAATTATGGGATTTGAACGGAAGAAGTAGAAGAAAAGGCAAATAAGAAGGATAAAAAAATAAGGCTTTTAATTGAGCGAGTTAAATTGTGAGCATTTGGCGTCCAGCTCGGCTCTACTCGACTCCACTTAAAAATCAAAATTTAAATAATCAAGCTCGAAATCAAATCCTATAAATCTAGTTTGAGCAAGGCTTTATTCGACTCAACTCAACTCGGTTATAACTCGATTAAACTCGTAACTTGACTCAATAATATAATATAATAATATACATAATATCACGTGCCTACCCAAAATACGTTTAAAATCGTAAATAAATAATATTATTGACTACATACTAGATCAATTCCCTATAATTATTAATCATCTACTTCCACCATTATTTATATTCTTACAAATAGAGCAATGACATAATAAAGAAAAACATTTAAGAAAATCCAAAAACCATTGAAGGTCATTTAAGGCCCAAGACATAAATATAGCTAAATGTATACCTTTAGAAGCTGTTTTGATTTCAAATAAGAGTTATTTATTTTAGCAGTAATAGTACAAATTGCATTACCAACTACATAATATAGTACAAATCACATCATGTGCTTTCCTGGCCACCCTCTTCTTCTTCCTGCCGCCATAATTAGCACGTCAGTTTTGATAATTAATTGATTAGTTAATAATTGAAACTATATTTTTTAAAATTAAATTTCTATATTTTGATTTTATATATCTTAATTTTATATCGAATTTTTTGGATCAAAAAATGAAATATAATTCTTTAATATCTACTTCTATTAGTTTATTTTGCATCACATATTTAAACAAAAGGTATGTTTAAAATTTTAATATCTATTTCTATTAATTGTTAATTATTTTGATTTTGGTAGTTATTAGAATATACCAATAAATTTTATTTATTAGGGATGATACTAGAATATATTTATTCTTTTCATAAAATTTATTTATTTTTATTTCATGGTTTATCCCTTGTAATTTAGAAAAACCTTGTTTGATTCCTATGTGGTTCCACTGGTGGTTAAGTAAATATGGTCCTGATTTTGAGTTTTTACCTAAATATTATAAAGCTCAGTTTGAAAAGTTTCATCAAGTTATTCACAATTCATTTAGAAACCCTTTCTATTATTTTTTGTTGTATTTCAGAATACCCTGGATATTATCCTAGAATTTCCGCTTTCATACTTTTGATGAGTAAGGGATTTTAATCTCTTCACTAGCTTACACCATATTCATTAGATGGTGGGATAGGTTCAATAGATCTTTAGTTATCCCTACAAAAACAAAATTATTCAATGAGCTAGTTTTTTGGACGGCCCAGATCATTTTGAGGGGGCGGTGGAGCGCCGCCGCCCGCCCCTTTGCCTCACCCCAGGCCTGCCCCGGCCCCCGCCCCGCCGCCCCTTGCCACCCCGCCCCTCGCTGGGGCGGGGGAGGGGGGTCGAGGGCGGGGGC
>JAVDBV010083093.1:9549-22090 GCA_032619315.1 Piper longum | reverse complement strand
TAAGAGACCACATCTATTTTGGACGCCGTGTGCTGCCCATTATATTAACTTGATGCTGAAGGACTTTGAAAAATTAAGAAAGTTGGGACATGCATTACGAATGCACAGAAAGTCACCAAACTTATATACAACCACTCATGGTTGTTGGCTCTTATGAGGAATAATTTCACAAATGGACATAAATTGGTAAGACCCGACGCAACTCGATTTGCTACGCATTTTTTGACGATTGCGAGCTTCCTAGAACACAAGCAGACACTGAAAAAGATGTTTGTTTCTGAAATGTATTCATCATCGAAGTTTGCAAAAGAAGAGGATGGAATCGCAGCTGAAGAGATTGTCTTGAGTGCACATTTTTGGAAGAAGATGGAATTTGTGCATAAAACAATTGAACCACTTGTGAGATTTTTGAGATTGGTGGATAGTGATGACAGACCTTCGATGCCATTCGTTTATGATACAATGCAAACGACTATCCAAAAAATAAAAGAGGTCCACGACATGAAAGTAAAGCGATACAAGTTATTTGTTGATATTATCACCAAGAGATGGGCGAATCGATTTTGTCATCCTCTTCATGCTGCAGCATATATGCTTAATCCTCAAACCCGTTATCGCTCCAACTCTACCATTGTATGTTATTATTTAACTTACATATCTTTATAAATTTTTTAACAATTTCATATTGCTTATGTTAGATTGGGACTAATTTTGTAGCCAAACGAGGTATATCGTGCATTTAATGATGTCATCTGTCGTTTGGAAGTCAATGATGTAGCTCGATCCATGGCATCTTTGCAGGTCAAGATACTATTATTTTTAAGTTTTGTATAACTAAATATGATTACTAAATTTGTTTTAATATTGTGTAGTTGTCCGATTTTGTATATGCAAAATGAGATTTTGGACATTCTCTTGCAATTACCAACAGAAAAGTCCTTCACCCAGGTAAATACCACATTTCTCCGTATTTCATTTTTATATCAAGCTTATAAGTTAATCAATTTGTCAAATGTAGCATCATGGTGGGAGCAACATGGTATAAGTTGCCCCGAACTGCAAAAGATAGCTATTAGAATATTTAGTCAAACTTCTTCATCATCAGATTGTGAACGTAACTGGAGCACTTTTGACCAAGTACATACCAAAAAAAGAAATCGACTTGCCAGGAAGAGAGTCAATGATCTTGTATATGTTCATTACAACATGCAGGTCAAAAAAAACGAGTTGAGGTGGATGCATAAATATGATGCGGTTAGTGAGCATTTGAATTTAGAAGACTTGTTAGATGAGTGGGGGAGAACAGGACAACCCATCCCCATCAGTATGTTTAACTAAAGATTATATCCCATTCATGATTTTTTGTATGAATTTCTTTTGAATTGAAATGAATAGGGTAAGACTTTTTTTATGCAGGGTGATTTCTTTGGTACCAATGATGGTGAAGACGAAGATGTAGTTGCAGCGAATGAAAGTGGTACCACATTGAAAACTACAATTGGATCGTGTTCTATTGCGTCTGATGGTTTCTCTTTGCCACATGAGCCTGAGGGACTTCATTTGATTGCGGGTTCTATGCCTCCTTCTACATCAGGATCTCGTGTTCACACAGATGATAGCTTTACTCTTCCCATTTGTGATAATGATTCAGACTCTGAACATGTTTCAGATGATGAATTAGATGATTTAGAATTGTGTTGAACATTCAGTTTTTGGACTTGTATTAAATTGTGAATGACATTGTGGTATTGTAATGATAAATTGTGAATGTTCTTTTAGGTATGTAATCATATGAAATTGTGTTAATTAGATATATGGTATGTTCTTCCAGGTTTGTTTTTGTATTAATGACATAAAGAGTATTTTTTTCAGGTATGTTCTTATTTGTTTTTTCAGGTATGACTCTGTCGTTGTATTGTCATAATTGCATACCTTTATGATTATTGTATAAATACCTGAATTTTTGTATTTATGTTGACAAATTATATAATTATGTATTTCAACTATTTTTGTCATGAATTGTCAAATTTTCATATTTTTTTAAGTTCGGACCGATTCCGATTCCGACCGATTCTTGGCCGATTCAAAAAAACCGATTCTTGACCGATTCTACCCGATTCCGATTCCGATTCACTGAAAAACAATTCCGATTCTGATTCCGATTCTTACAACCATTGTGTAACACCTCGTAGAAGGCTCTCCAATTCATTCATAACAAGTCAAACTACACATTGTTTATAAGAAATCCCCCAACAATTGAAGAGCCTCATATATCATGCATATTAGTCTTCAAAAAAATATTTGGCGTCAAAAAGACGAGATAAACATGATTTATCACGGACTTGAAAGTGATTTCGACAAGTATGATGTGTAATGAGAAGAGGTCAAAAGAAAGAGCCCTTTTACGTAAGGACACTCTTCATCTGCCCTCTAATTATTTTCGAATTCAAACTCAAATGACAAAGGAGACGAAAGTCTGAGATCATGTGTCTGAGCAGGAAGCCTCATATTTGGAACAACAAAATCATATTTCCCCAATAAGAGGAAGCTTCCCAACCATGATTATGAGATTATGTGGCACCTCTACCGAAGAAACAAAAGCATAAAGAAACAAAGTGACAAGTTTTGCCAGGGCCCAACCGTAGATCCAAGAGAAGTTGTAATTAAAATACAGGTATGTATGCACCAGCCAGCAGGCACGTATTTGTGTACGTAGCCGTCTTTACCTTAGCTGATGTGATTACAAATATCAAGTCGAGTACACTTCCTGGATGAAAAAAGTAGTTGATGAAAAGAAAGTTCTTTATCCTTTCATGTGGTGAATACTTGGGTTGGGATGGAGCTGTTAATTCCCCAACCCTCCCGACTCAAAACGCAAGGCGATGTCATCAATTCATAATGCAATTACAATTCATGTAAAACATGGATCATCTCAGAAACCACCTTCACCATTTACTTATCCATACTTGAAACGAAGTCGCATAACTCTACTAACCAGATTTCGTTCAGAAAGCAATCCGGAATGTAATATTTGTTTGCATGCAACTTGCATATCGAGCAGCAAGCAGCACGGAGATTTCCAAGATGGCGAATGCAAATCATCTGCTGCACGTATTTAATGCAAGGCCAAAGTTCAAGTAGGAAATACAAAGTAAGTTAAACGTTTTTTTTTTTTAGTGTCACAGCCAAAACGCATGAGTTATGGGACACAAAATGTATTTAGTTATTTACAGGGGCAGGGGGCCTTTTCTCAACAGTGTATGGGTAGTATTCCTTGCCATTGTCAATTCTTGTTGTCTGCCCGCCAGCATCAAGAACTGCTGAGGTAAAGGCCAATGCAGCACCGGCAGAAATAGCTGTTGAAATGCTCCTAGCTGAGACATTGTGAAAGAAAAATCAACATAAAAAAATAAGCATATATAACTTAGAATCCTGGAAACAACACAACGCTATAAACAGTTGGTGCTAAAGTTAACTCATTCTAAAAACTGCAGAAGCATATGACCAATTTTAACTTGTACAATTCGTTGTTGCTTGTGGTGATTCTAACCTAGTGTAACAGGCACTATGACTTGCAGTGACACAATAACCTAATGTCCCTCTCAAAACAATCATGCTCTGATTTACGTCACTCGCAGAATGATACTAAATGATCTATCCATTTGTATTAAATTTTTTTTTGTCCAAGTAACAACATATTCCCGGTATTTGCATTGAATGCAAATCTAAAAGCAACCTCCCAAACAGAACCAACAATACAAATATATAATAGTCTTATCTGGTTGTGAATTTCACATTCTCTCACTATATCTACATTGTGCCCTATTCGGATCGGCAGTGTTACAACTCCCAATAAATCAAGTTTCTGAAAAACCAAAGCAACAAGACACAATAATTGAAGTTACAAAAAAATAACAGACAAGAAGATTTGAATCAGACTGCAAGTCTATAATTTGGCGCGGACTCTATGTACTGCTCTTGAAAACAAAATAAAAAATGCACTAAGCCAATAAAATACTCTGTCAATCACAATTTGTACCTGCAAAAGAAAAGTATTTCTCATAAATGCGAATATACAGAAAAAGCAGTTGCCATTTGTTGACCAATACAAGCGTCCTGAAAGCACCCGGATTGAAGCATGGCTTATAAATTAAGTCGGTTATTATATCTACGATCTAAGAGTAGATACGTGGACGATATTGAAAGCTAAGACAATTTAAAGTGCAATATCACATGCCACATCTCGAAACTATAACAAGAACAAAAAATTGAACGAATACTGTGGTTACCTCTAAAGCCTAAAACAGTAGCTCCAGCAGCAAACCCCCCAACGGCGCCATTAACGAAGTCCCTTTTCATCCGGTAGTGCTGCACCAATTGCTCAACACCAATGTAAACTCCGCCAATGGCAGCAAAAGTCAGCCCATAATTACCCATCAGCTTAAGCGTCCTTATCAGACCAGGAAGCGCAACATTCCTCTCAACTCGGGGCACATCGTACCAGGTGGCCACCACTGTTCCCCATATGGACCCGGCAGCCAAACCCATGGTAGCCCCTTTAATGGTTTTCAGGGTAGGAGTGTCTTCTTCCTCTAAATACCTACGTTCAGCAGGATCCATCTTTTCCCCCCGCCTTTTTCTATACCAAACATATGATAGGACAAAATTTTCAGATCAAACTAGGAAATCAACAAGATGCTCAAATCACAACTTATGTAGGTGAAATTTGGCGGGAATCAACCTAAGGTTTTTAGACGTTAGGGAGAGGAAGGGCTGAAAAATATCAGAATCTCACCTGTTGGCTTCTTCCTCTTCACCGTCGCCGCCGCCGGCGGAGGTGCTCGCCTGAGATTGATGGGAGGGAAGGGTTAGATTAGGGTCTGTGCAAAGGGGCACATCGGGGGGTGTTCTCCGGACGGGTAGAGCCGAGTTTTATTGACCTCAAACTCAACTCGGTTCGTTTAACCACGATGTTGGTTAAACTTATATTAGTACTGGAGATTGATTTGGGTTTGAATCTAATTTTATTGAGTTTAATTTATATTCATCAATATTTTTTTTGTTAATATCAATAAATTTTATTTTTATAATAAAAATCAAGATTTTTTAATTTAAAATAATTTTGAGAGTAAAATAATATTATTTGTAGAAAAAAATATTATTATGCCATGCTCTCTTATTACTTTAGTTAACTTATTGGAAAAATTATTAATATACTATACTCATAAACTTATTCTCCCTAAAAAAAATAGCGAACTTCAGCTAGCTAGGCACAAACCTACCATGGCTTTATTTGGTTTCAAATTGAGTATAATCAAGTTTTTTTTATTTGAACATTGAGCTAAATTGAATTTAATTAAGTTTTAAATAAGGAAAAATAGAAGCGGCATACATGCCCTTATCTAGGGCGAATAAATATTAGTGCCAAACTAGTTTTAACTTGTATAAAACAAACAATGTTTGTTTGTTATTTTTATATAACTACTAGCTATATTTATCATTTAAAATAATTAACAATTGTTGTTACTTAAATCGATATTTGTAGTTGACTAATTTTTTTAACAAAAAATTAAATTGATCCATTATTTAAACTGGTTATGAACCAATCAATGACTATTATATATTTGCATGGTGTTATGGAACAAATTGCTCCAAATAACACGTTTAGTTATTGGTTGGACCTTACACCTCTCAAAAAAAGAATCAGATTTTCTTTAGCTATATCAAACCTGCTGTAACTGTAGCCAACCTTATTATTAGGTTAAATCACAACAATTAGTGGAATTTAAGGATGTAAACGTGAAATTAAACTACACTAAAATCAATGAAAGGGCTGGTCATAAGCAGGTTTGCTGTAGGCTAGATTCCCTTAAAAAAGAACATTTATTTATCTTGCTTTGGTACCGCATATCTTAAAAACTTATTATAACCCACCGTGCATACTTTGACCACTCTGTTTAATTTTGATGCGGGATTAATGGCAGGCGCTCAAGAAACCCACCATGCCCAGTGTGCAGTATGCAATTTGCTACAGGAAAAAACTATGTCAACCAAGTGTCAAAATTTATCATTAAACACTCCTTTTCAAAAAGTTGTTTCATATCTACTATTGATCTTTCTATTATGAAAATGTATTTTCTTGTAAACATTTGGCTTAACAAATTATATACTTTAATTACCAGTGGCAAACAAGAAATGAGAGTCAAGTCTCAATTTTGGCTTAACATTCGACTCTCCATGAAATGAGAGTCAAGTCTCAATTTTGAATTTTAAAATTATATATAGAACCTCAATGGTATTGATCATGGAAGCAAGAAGAGGAGCGGAAGACAACGGGTAGAAGAAATAGTTAGAGGCTGTCATTTCCACGGTTTAGAAAGAGAACGCTCTACACTCGGAAATAACCGATCCACCTTCTCGAGTCTTGACACCTCAGTAATCTTTTTATCTTATAAATCCACAGGTAAAAATCACTAAAAGAAGCTACAGGTATTTAAATTCCGAAAGAATAACATTGTTTATGGCTTGGTCAATCCCGGCACTCATGTATCTGTGCCACACCCAAGAAAGGATACGGCAAAGGGGATGGGTACCCCAGACAACCGTGGGCGAGTTTGGTGTAAATTATTCATGGACAAGTTTAGCTCTTGCCCAGAGAGCTCCAGTAGAAGGCCGCCAAACAAATACAAATTTGTATATATATATATATATATATATATACGTGGTTATTATCATCTACAAGGAAAAGACAGCATTCCTGTCTTGGAATTTGGAAGTCCAAGCTCATGACTAATCTTGACTGAAGTATAACCAAACATGCCTTATAGAGAATCAATCATACTTGTATATATATTATTAAGTAAATAAATGAACTATAAACAATTATGTAAAACGTGCACCCGTCACAGACTTGCAATGTAGAAGACGAGCCCCCGACCCTATGCGTAAAGCATTATAAAGTTTATTTTGAGATCAAGTGGCATCCACTGTCCAGCTGGGTGCTAGTGCCCAATTCTTTCTTTATTCGCCTTGTCAGGCTTGTTTGAAAGAAACCCAAGTGCTTGACTTAGATAGGAGATGCAGACTGACGAGTGGCAGAGAAGAGATGGGTCGAGGAGGGGTGATGGTGAAAGGAAGCTTTGGAGACGCAGCTAACAGTGATGAAGACGAGCTTGCTCTTCGCCGGAGATGGCTTCGCGGCCTAGATTCTCAGGGCAAGCTTGTGTTCCGGGTGGACATCTACGGCCCAACACTCACCACCTGTTGCGTTATCTCTCATAGACAAAAGGCAACTCTGGATATCAATTAATTTTTTTTTAAAAAACCCGTTTTATTTTGTGTGATGAGAATAAAAGAAATGACATAGGCTTTTATTCTTTGGTGTAGAGTAAAAGGGTAATAAAGAAAAAAAAATTGTATAAATTTGAAAAGAGGTAAAGATCTTATTAAAATTTGTTTACGATTATTAACAATAATTTTGTCAAGTTTTTAATCGATGATATTCGTTCGTTATTCTTTTTATTTGTGATTAATATTAATCATATAAAAATTACAACAAATTTGTATTATGGAATTTGTTCTCCTGTTGATATTTTTTGGATCAAGTTTTAATATATTGAATTTGCTCCGATTTTCTACCTTATGGTTTTCCCCAGATTTAAAGTTTTTCACGAAAAATTAATTTTGTCCATATTATAAGGTATTTCTTTTTAAGTTAAATTGGTGTGTCTATTTTTATTTGTACTTCTCATCCATTATTGGTTAACATGAGGATTTAAGTATTTGGTTAATCCCAATAAATAGTATCAGAGTCAACTTGTTTGGTTGTAGTAAAATTTGGGTTGTGAATATTTTTTGTCAATTAGGTGTTTGAAGAAATTTTTAAGAACCTAGTTAGTATGTTTGTAATTTGTATTTTAACAAAATTGAAACATATTAAAATAATATCTATTAAGGGGCCAAATATCTGGGATTTGTATGAACCTATCACCGGTCAAAAATTGACAGAGGTGATTGATGATAAAGACTGGAGTAAGTTGGATAAGAAGACTATGACCTGTTTGAGACAATGCGTAGACGAAGTTGTGTATCATCATATTTCTAAATTAACATCCTCAAAAACTATATGAGATAAACTTTAAAAAGTTTATGAGAAGAATACTATTCACAACAAGACCTTTTTGATAAAAAAATTTAGTGAACTTGAGGTATAAAAATAGAAGTGACATAAATGATCTTCTCAATGAGATGAAATGTATTATTACTCAACTTGCTAAGATGAAGATGACTTTAGATGAAGAATGACAAACTATCTTACTCTTCAACACATTGCCAAAGAGTTGAGAAATATTGGTGATCTCTTTAAGCAATGTCATTTCAAATAGAAAACTCACAATGAACATGATAACAAGTAGTTTACTGAATGAAAAAGTGAGAAGAAAATCTCTACCAATTTCAGGGTCTCATACATTAGTATTAGAAAAAGCAAGATGTAGATCAAGAAATATAGACACAAATAAAAGGGACAAAAGTTGAGGAAAGTCTAAAATACAAGAAGAACTTGAACTGTTACTATTATAACAAGACAGGTAATATCAAAAATAATTATTGGAAGCTTAAGAAAGACTTGAAAAATAATAACAATAAAGACCAAGGAGAAAATGATACAAATATTGTACATGATCACTTGGTGATTCTTTTTGATTGTAAAAATAATTTTTTGATGACTGATTGTGATGCTAGTTAGGTCGTTGACACGGAAGCATCATACCATGTAACTTCAAGTAAAAATTTCTTTACTATCTATAAACCTTCGAATTTTGGTATAGTGAATATGAGAAATAATGATACTTCTAAAATTATGAGACTTAGAAATGTGCATATAGTAACAACACAGATTACAAATTGATGCTTAAAAATGTCAGACATATTCTACATTTGTGGATGAGTTTGTTGTCAACTATAGTGTTTGATGACAAAGGATTTAGTTCACAATTTACACAAGGTGTGTAGAAAGGGTTTGAGGTGACAAAAAGGTTAGCTATTCTCATTTGATAGTCTTTGGTTATAAAACCTTTTAAGGAATAAAAGGCTAAACTTTACTCTAAAGCCGTGAAATATATTTTTCTGAGATTTAGTGATGATAAGTTTGAATACAAACTTTGAGATCGTAATAATAGAAAACTGATTCGAAGCATAGATGTAATTTTCAGGGAGGATCAAAGAGTTGAGGTCTTTGGCAATGAAGAAGTTCATCAAACAAAATTTCAAGAAAGCTTTCAAAAGACAAAAGAACTTTCAACCTAAACTAAAAGTAAAATGGAGGCTCATGATGACCCTATTATTCCCCCACCTTATTATGATGTGGATGATGATGAGGTGACTGATAATAATTATAATGATTTTGTTAATGATATTGGACAAGAACAAACAAATTCTTATCAAGGGGGGCCAACTAATGTGAGGAGATCAACTCGTGAACCATATCCATGGACAAGATATCCATCATTAGAATATGTGAAAATCACTGAATGTGGAGAACTAGAAAATTTTAGTGAGGTCAAAGCGTATGTAAAAAAAAAAGAAATGGTTAAAGGCAATGTACGATGAGATGAAATCTTTGCATGATAATAACACGTATGAGTTGGTGGATCTTCCTAAGTGAAAGAAAGTATTAAAGAATAAATGGGTCTACAGGATCAAACATGAAAAAAATAACACACAACCAAGGTACAAGGCAAGGTTGGTGGTGAAGGGCTTCAGATAAAAGAAAGGTATTGATTTCGATAATTTTTTTTCTCCTTTTGTTAAAATGTCTTCTATTAAAATTGTCCTGACTTTGGTTTAATGTTTGGATTTGGAAGTTAAATAGTAAGATGTGAAGACAGCCTTTCTTCAGGGTGATTTGGAGAAAATCATATACATGGAGCAATCAGAGGGTTTTAAACTCAGAGGAAAGGAACATATGGTGTGTAAAATGAAAAATGGTTTGTATGGTTTGAAGCAAGCTTGTAAATAGTGTTACAAAAAGTTTGATTCTGTTATGGAAAGTAATGGGTATAAGAAGTCTCTTTCTGATCACTTTGTGTTCATCAACAAATTTGATGATGATGACTTTATTATTCTGTTATTTAATGTGGATGATGTGCTGATTGTAAGAAGTGATAGAGCTAAGATTGTAAGTTTAAAGAAGAACTTGAACAAATCCTTTTCAATGAAGGATTTGTGATCGGCAAAGCAAATCTTAAGAATGTCCATTCG
Organism: Piper longum; assembly: GCA_032619315.1. NCBI lineage: Eukaryota > Viridiplantae > Streptophyta > Magnoliopsida > Piperales > Piperaceae > Piper > Piper longum. The sequence continues at coordinate 11,830 of JAVDBV010083093.1, read as the reverse complement.
GCATGACAAGAGAGCAAAAAACTTTGGGTGTCATAGAAAAAGTAAATAGAAAATGTGCTCAAAAAATTTAACATGAAAGATGTAAAGCTGGTTGGAGTTCCACTTAGTGTAAAACCCGTGATTAGAGTCACGGTTTTATAGTCGTTAGCCAATCGGTTTAGCCGTCGGTTCGAGTTGAGTATATTTCAGAACACGTGTACCGAGCCAATGTCGGTCACGTGTATGAGGTATGAGAGGTCATGTGTACCTGAGTATGTGATAATAACGTCATGAATGAGCAGAGAATGAGTTATCAAAATATTTGAGAGTATACAGTTGATGATTTTAGATTCATTATTTTGTGACTGTAGAAATAGTTTTAGGCTGTTTATCACGTTAGGTTGCGTTACGGGTAATTTGGGTGGGTTGACAGTTATAGAGCATGTCATTTTGATTTTGTGTGTTGTTTTATTTTATGTGATTTTTCCCAATTTTTCTAGATTTTTTTTAGAATTTATTGCGAGTAAATAATTATTTTGACACGAGACGGAGTCGAGTCAAGTATTATTTACAAGTATGCCACCGACCACCCACGACCCTTTTCTTTCTTCCAAACCCTCAATCGCTGCCCCATTTGTGGCCGTTGTCGGCGCCGGCCAGCCGCCGACCGGCACCGCTCCACCCCACCACGCCGTCGCGGTGCCGCCCTGGCCAGGCCCGAGAATCATGCGGCCTCCACGAAGCGAGGAAACCACTCCCTCGCGTCGCGCTTCCGTCGTCGATTGCGCTGTCGACGACCATCGCCGTCGCGATCGAGTGGTAGCCACGACCTCCTCGACCCCCTAGCGACCTTCCCCGACAAGAGCGTCGCCCACACCGGTCGGATCGAGTCACCCATCGTGGCTGCACCATGTTTTTGTCATTTTTTGGCGAGCCGCCGCCTCCGTCAGCCACACCAACATCGTAGATGTGTCGGGCTCGCCGAGACGGTTCTGATGGTACCCCATACGACCACTATCCGGCCAGTAGACGCCGCCGGCAACTCTCGTCGGCAAATCGTCGGAAAGACGCAGAAAAACTATGGAAATCCACCGAAAAACCCTCGGAAAACTGGAATTTTTGGAATTCGTTAGAATTCACCGGATCTTCCACGGAGTTCACCCAGTCGAACTCGATCGAACTTTGGACGTTGTGGAGCGCCGAATTCGAGGTTCGAGATGCACGCATGCCGAAACCCTAGCAGTCGCCGATTGTTGACGATGCGAGGTATAATTACCTCTAATTTGATTAATTTTAGTTGATGATTGTTAACACAGCATGCTAGGACTTATTAATTGATGTAATTAAGGAATAATTACTGATAAGATAATAAGTGGCATGGTTGGATCGATTGTGAATGAAGTGATAAGTTGCATGAGGTGATTAATAGCGTATGAAGATTAAGTAACTAATGAGGTAGGCTGAGCATGATAAGTGATTATTATGTAATTTAGAAAAGCACGATAAGATTAATATGAATAGGATGACTTAGAATTATTTATATTAATAATTATTGAATTGTTGATTGATTCTGATTGTATTATGAGTGTGGTAATTATATGAGTTTGATGCATCATGTAGTTAGCGGGCGTTAGTATTTGGTTTTGATGTGTAGGTACGGAGTAGGAGCTCGCCGCCTAGGCACGATGGACACGCTTGGAGCTTCTACCAGGTCCGTTTAGGACTCGTCTCTGATTTACACTTTATTCCATCGTATTTTGGTTTTCTACTTGTAGGACGAGTTAAGTTGAGTTTTATTGGATCCCACTTAACTCGGGCCATTTAGCCGAACAGTTTTCCAAGATTAATAATCCTCGAGGATGAGATCCCTCGAATATGTTTTCGAAAACAAGATCCACCACAAGTTGCCTTCGGGCCTATTATATTAAATTCCCTACCCAGGCATATATATAGTTTTCGTGTTTTCAGTGAGAGATGGAAAGAGGGAGGCGGCCATGGCTTTAGACAAGGCATGTGTTCGTCTTCGGGTTGATGTTGGGGAGGACCCACTTCATCCCGAGGGATCCTGCTAACTCCGGGTTTGAGTTCCTCACACCCAGAGAACGTGGAGGTTTACGGGTACTGTTTATACAGCGCATGTCCGGACTTGTGGTTCAAAGGGTACTGAAGGCGACTGCCTGAGAGTACTTGGCCTTTGGCTAAAGGCCAAGAGTAATATGGAGGATGTAGAGGGCTGAGATGAACGAGAATGATATTTGATGCAAGACGCGAGAATGAGATTTGATGCAAGACGCAATAGATG
>JAVDBV010083092.1:0-10945 GCA_032619315.1 Piper longum | reverse complement strand
ATTTAATAGCTATTGTCGGGTATAGTTGGTGTTAATTATTGTGCTATTTATATTACTTGTTTTGATAAAATTCTGTCTAGGAGTTGGTTTTTAAGCGGATTATCGTGTCCCACCAACTTTCCTGAGAATTTTATCTTGGGGTTATTATTTATTACAATAGTTTTCACGCTTGTCATCTAGGTAATAATTTTCACAGTGAACTAATTATCTTTAGTGAAAATTACCCGTTTTTCACAACAGTATTACTAGTATTTGGTGGAAGTATGCTAGTAGTAGTACTAGTCATTGCGGCCTTGTGTTTGATTCTGTTTTTTCGCAAGAAATCTGTGAAAAATAAATCCCTACCAAGGTTGTCCTTCGATGATATGAAGGTAATCTCCTACAGGAATCTCTTGAATGCTACAAATTGTTTCTCCCCATCGAACTTGATTGGAACAGGTAGCTTTGGCTTTGTATACAAGGGAGTTTTGAACGATGACCAAACGGTGGTTGCCGTGAAAGTGTTCAATCTAGAGCAAGTTGGCGCTTCGGAGAGCTTCATGTCCGAGTGTGAGGCGTTGCAAAACATTCGACACCGCAATTTAGTTAAGATATTGACATGTTGCTCGGGGGAGGACTACAGAGGAAGGGAGTTCAAAGCTCTAGTTTATGAGTTCATGGAAAATGGAACTCTGGAGTCATGGTTGCATCCAGGAATCGGACCAAGCAATGGCCATTCAAGACGTTTGAGTTTGAGGGCTCGGTTAGGAGTAGCTATTGATGTGGCTCATGCACTGGATTATCTACATAATCACTGTCACAACCCCATTGTCCATTGCGATTTGAAACCTACCAATATACTCTTTGATGAAGACATGGTTGCACATGTAACCGATTTTGGTTTGGCGAGGATTCTGCTTACAACAAATGATGGTTCCTCTTCACTACTTGTCTGTACCGACAAACTCAAGGGCACCGCCGGTTACATTCCCCCAGGTACAACCTACTTTTTTGTAGATTGATTTCTCTTAATCTAGGTTGTATTTTTGCTTTGTTGCCAATGATATCTACGTCAAACTGATTTAGATATTTGTTTTTTCTTATTACACTTGCAGAATATGGCACCAACAGCTATGTGACAACGCAAGGGGATGTATTCAGCTATGGTGTCTTCTTGTTGGAAATGTTAATAGGGAAGAAGCCTACTCATGAGATGTTCAAGGACGACCTAACCATATCGAATTATGCTAAGATGGCGTTTCCCAATCAAATAGGGGACATTGTCGATCCAGTGTTGTTTCCACATGCTTTGGGGCAAGATGAACTGAGGCAAATCGGCGATTGCATCGTCTCAATTTTGAAAATTGGGATTGAATGTTCCTCAGACATTCCAAGTAACAGAACAGACATGGGAATAGTGAAGAACAAATTGGAGCTTGTGAGAAAACAACTTCCTCGTGGTGAACTATAAATAGAGAGAGTTGATTCTTTCCTTAGTATTTTGTAGCCAAGAAATAATCACTTTTGTAAAAAGAAAAGAAGTTGTATATGCATAATGGAAGGAATCAATTAATATGTGCCCGTTGTAAATGTGTTTCTTATTATAAAACTCTAACCATTATTTTAATGTCTACAAGCTAATTTAAATTTATTTTAACATATAAAATCACGGCCGTTGATTCTCATCATCGAAATCCATTCTGTTTATTTTAACATAGCAATTATTGTGAGAAATTAAGCCCAAAAAAAAAACAGGAGAGAGGAAGAAAGAAATACCTTTGGCAGAGATGCAATAAAGAAATACAACATAGCAAACAAAGCTGCGCAATATGGGGGAAAAAAGGTAAGGTGAGGCTAAAATACAAATATAAATGGTGATCATTTCATCTTATCAATGTAATAATCTGCGAGGAAAGCAGAGAAGAAAATGAAGAAATGTAATTTGCAAATGGAATTTGTTCATCTTCTTAGATGAGATGCCACCATCTCGGAGGAAATGAATTTTAGTGAAAACAAGAATAATAATTTATTTTGTGCTTCTACTTATGAAGAAATGGTTACAAGAATCACAACTGAACATCTATAATAAAAAATTTATCAAACTAAAGAAAAATTATGCAATAATTCCTTCAGGTCTAACTAAAATTATAAATAAAAAATCACCACTAACTACATGTTTGTCAAAATTATTAACCTGGGAGGACGTCGCATCAAAATGCTAAAATATCATAGCGTCAAAATTCAAAAATACGTATCCTCAAATTCGGTGTCTTGTATTAATTATCGGGATATATTTATAGAGAATAAGGATGTGACTGTTATCAAATGAATAGTAATATTATTTGACTAATGATTATTCAACCAATAATCCTCGTAACTTTTACCCAACAAGTGGATCAAATAATAATAATTATCAAATAAGTTATGATTGCTGCAATATCAAGACTAGTAAATATTATGTATTATTAATTTTTGAAAAGTTTTGAAGCTTCCTTTTTGCCTAGAAGGGACGTCTCATCCGAGACTCATTATTGTTCTACCGTGGAAAATTTTGGAGGAGAAACTTGTAAAGTCTTTTCTGTCCATTGACTAAGAAGTCTTCTAACATTATATGTGTCCAGGCAATGCACTACAACTGTGAAAGCGTTGCTGTAGATTTTTTCTTTTCAGAACAACACATACTTTGCTGCAGCTGTTGCATTCGTGAGTTGGAATCTTTCTCCATGTAATGTTTTGCAATTACGAGTTGATGCCAATAAGTGCTGAATTGCCGAGAATTTCCTTGTAGAAGTCTTTCATCACCGATTAGTCCTTGTGGAAAGTTCACCAATTAGTACTTGTGTAAAGTTCTGTCGTAGACTTTTAAAAAGTTTTTAACAAAAGGTCATCACCAGTTTGATTTCGGGTTACTGGAATGCCCATGTTGTCCCAGTTTGATTCAAGTTTCATATCGTCACCTGTTGATTATTAATAAGTTATGATTGCTGCAATATCAAGGCTAGTAAATGTTATGTATTATTGATTTTTGAAAAGTTATGAAGCTGCCTCTGCCGTAGAAGGGACGTCTCATCCGAGACTCTTTATTATTCTACTGTGGAAAGTTTTGGAGGAGAAACTTGCAAGTCTTTTCCGTTCACTGCAATTTTGAAAGCGTTGCTGTAGATTTTTCCTTTTCAAAGCAACACAAACTTTACTGCATATGCTGCATTCATGAGTTGGAATCTTTCTCCATGAAGTATTTTGTAATTACGAGTTGATGCCAATACATGCTGAATTGCCGAGAATTTCCTTGTAGACGTGGAAGTCTTTCATCACCGATTAGTACTTGTGGAAAGTTTTGTCGTAAGACTGTAGACTGACTCTAAAAAGTTTTTAACAAAAGGTCATTGCCAGTTTGATTTCAGATTACCGGAATGCCCGGGGGCCTCCACCGACTGCCGGCCTCCGCAAACCGCTAACGACTGCCCCTCTTAGCTCCAACCACCGGCCTCCTCTAACATCTGAGCATCGCCCCTCTTCTACTCACCAACCACCACTGCTCGCTATGCATCCCCCTCTAACCATTTTTACCGCCTTCCCACTGCTACTCTTCTTGCCGCTCAGCTAGTCCTATGTTTTTGTTAACCTTTTTTTTTTCTTTTTTGTTATGCAGCTTAGATCTTAATTTAATTAGTCAAGTTCCTTCTATTTAGCTCTCTGTTGTTAGTTTGTAAATTGTAAGATATCTACGTTTAAGATGTTTAGTGCTATAGAGAAGCAATTGGGTTGCTAGATGTTGTAAAATTGTTAATAATTATATATGTATATTTGTTATATTTAATATTATATATATAAATACAAAAATATTTCTTATATAAGATCAATTTAGACCAATTTAATAACTCTCACTTTGACGGATTTAATTTGTACAACTATGATTGCGTTTGGCACTGCGGTGAAGGTGCGTGTAAACCGTGACCACGACGCAGGATATGGCGTACTGCAGTGAGTGTTTCACCGGAGGTGCGCAGGAAAGGAAAATTCTCAATTTCAAATTTCCTACTAAACAAGGAAAACCATTAACGTAGAGGTATGAATAAACAAGGATGTCTTCCAAGATGATTGAGACAGGCAAATTGTATGGCCTATCGAGTACGAATTCCTGCTCCTTAGTTTAAACACAGTCAAGTATCATTTTTTTAACTATTAAATTAATTAGAAAGATATTTTCATAACTCATAATTAATGAGCGGCTATAAAAAAGAGGTGTTGGAAAGTCTTCAGCATTTATGGTGTATTATTGCGTACCTTGCAAGACTTTGGCTTTGTTGTTTTATTAAGAATCAATTTAGGCGCATCCCACAACTCCCACGTCAATATTTCATAGATAAACAATTCACGCATCTCCCACATTAGTCGGAGCTTCAGTAGCACAAACGAAATACAAGTTTTTTTTTGTACGAGCGGACTTGCTTGAACACAACACGAATCCCTCTTGCTGATAAATAATTTCAGGCTCTTAGACCCGTGATTAATATTTAGGGGATACCAGACCCGATATTTTTCTAGTATCTTCGACAGATTCTGAAGCGAAATTTTCTCATGCATCAATTTTGTGAAGGCTTCTGTTTATATTTATAAAAGAAGGTGAGAATACTCAATCCTAACGACTTTTGGAATACTGAACAAAATGGAATATGAAAATTTCTGAAAAAAAAAATTCTGATAACTACATTAATTACACCGCACAAAAGCGAAAGCTATTGAACTTCTCACAGATTCATATATCTTAAAAATTGTACCAAACACGAGTAAGTTCTCTAATCTTCACAATACAGTTATTTGTCATTCCCTCCAAACATTCCATTCATCATATCTTTTGAACCGAGTTGCTTCATCAAGCTCTGAAGTCCTCCCATGCCACCCATTTGCTTTAGCATTTGCGGGGGAAGGACCTTACTCATGTGCTGAGCATTCATATTCCGAGATAGGGCACTCATTTCACCCTTCTTTGGAATCTTGAGGCCCTTCATTTTACTCCAAACTTTTGCCAGGCGTTTATATTCCTCCAAAAGTTCCTCAACTTCTTCCACGCGTCGTCCTGAACCTCGGGCTATTCTCCTGATTCTAGATTCATTCATCAACTTCGGATTGGTACTATCCAACTCTACAGATGAAAAGAAAAGATGTAAAGAGAAAGTTTGAATGGTGGCATAAAAAGTAGGGAATCCTCAAAAGTTGTTAACAAATGTCAAGCAAAAAAATGAAAGGCCGTGTTGGTCCTGCTCAATGGGAAAAAAATTTGAATATAAGGTGATGTGGAAGTGGAACTTATTCACCACGGTACATGACATTTCAAGCCCTCAAAATAGGCTCAGCTTTTCAAGCAAAAGGGTATGACCCACAACTCATGACACTGCTCCACTCGAAAGTGTACCTCTTAAGAATATCATAATTATAATTATGTAACATAAATTGCACTGACTAAAAATAATATGCTGATTAGCGGTCACCATTACTTACTGCATGAAAAACTACAAAAGGTAGCTTCCCTGCCATTATTTAAACAAGCTTAATGAACAAACATCAAATAGCTGATGCAAAGTGAGAACTAATGTTGTGACAAGGAAACAAAACACAAAGGTGCTCCTCACACTATACCTTGATTTGTCATCGAATCCATCATAGTCATAAAACGCTTGATCCTCGCCTGACTTTCTTTTTCACGACCCTTTGGCATCAATTCAGAACTGAATCCAGGTATCATGGAGAAAACCTGTAACATAACGACTAAAAATTACTAGTTCGCCACAAGTTCTAATGTTTCACAATCACTAAACTTGTCACGTTTCCCCATATTTCATAAAATTTGCAAATCCTTAATTTTTATGCTTGTAATAACTGCACAAAGAAGTCACAGATTCACCACTTCCAGCTGTGGTAGAAGCAGTTAACACTTGTAAACGGAAAACCAACCTGACCAATGGGCCCCATTTTTAATATGTTCTGGAATTGCTCATACATTATCCTGAGAGTAAAGTTTCCTTCTGTAAGTTTCTGTAAAAGCTCTGGCTGCTGATCCTTTGGCACAACTTCATGAATTTTATCCATAAAGCCAGACCAGTCTCCCATGCCTAGTTGAACAAATATACAAACAATCTCACCATGCAGAAAAGAAATGATCAAAACAGTACAAGCTTGATAATTTACCTAGAAGACGGCTCACAAAAGGCTTAACATCAAAAACCTCAAATTCGTCCATATGTTCACCAGTTCCAATAAATATCACCGGACTCTTTGTGGCAGCAACACTGAAATATAGATTTCATAATGTAATATTAGAAAATTAAAATGATTGCTAATTATGATGCCAAAACAATTACTAATTAATTAGCCAAGTAGAACACATTCCCTATTGTGAAATCTTCTATACGTAGCTGCCAACAAGAAGCTCTCACACAAGATATATCTAACTCGTTTGTAAGGTTCAATGTTAATCATATATGTCATACTCATGACTCAAAATTTCTGAACCATTGATCCTGGCAGGGTTTTTATTCAATAGTGTTACCAACATAATTCCACATAGAGAGATAATCAAGGCTAATTGATAAAAATTAGAAAGGAAAAAAGAGATATGGGAGTGAGAAAGATAAACATGCATAATAAACAGATAAAGTAAATAATTGTTCACCAAACTTATATGCATACATGCTGAGTGATTGGCAAGTGATCAAACTCACTGATTCATGTAGTGAATATAATTACTAGTTAATACCCCACTTAATTACACAAAGAAAGGTGTGTATCTTTATTATAGAAAACCTCTTCATCCAGCACAACCAACACAGTTGCAAAATGCAACACCAAGGTTCCTACACAACAATTGAGAAAATCACAGTTGAAACCTTCAGAAATAAAACTTACGCACTGAGTGCACCTCCACCTTTTGCATGACCATCCATTTTGGTAACAATCACAGCTCCAACCCCAACACTTTGTTTAAAAGCTTGCGCTTGATCAAAGGCAGCCTGGCCTATACTGCTATCCATTACGAATATGGTAAGATCGGGATTCTGAAATGGAACACACATATCCTCATTTACTTAAGAAGAGGGGAAAAAATGAAATGCACAAATAGACAAGATAAAATACCGTAGCTTCTTCAACTTGACGCATCTCTTCAAATAAGGCGGACTCCTGCTTGTGACGTCCACTTGTATCTACAATTATAAGATCACAGTTTTCTTTCTTAAATGTTTCCACACCTTCTACAGCAATTTTCACAGGGTCAGACTCCGTATAGCTGCAAATACAAATGCTCGATTCAAAAACAAAACAAAAGCTAAAGAATAAAACCATTTGCAGTTATGATAATCCTTGTGACTCATTAGGTATGGACACCGACAAAAGAGGTAATAATACAAAATATTCAGTATGAGCAAGTACATTCCTAGTCAAACAAACAGGAACATTACAAATAACACTGGATTTCTAAGTCAAAAATGCATATGAATAAATATACGTTGAGATCCTACCCTAAAATCATCCTCTTTTAAGATTTTTAATTGTTAAAAAATCTTAAAGTGTTAAAAAAACTGAGTTCAATTAATTCTCCAATAGTTGCAATAATTTCCGCATAGAAAACAAATAAACGAGGTAAAGATAAGACCTTCCATAAAAGGGAATTTTGGCCTTGGTGGCATTCTGCTTCAACTGGTCAAAAGCACCAGCTCTAAATGTATCAGCACAGACTAATGCCGGTTTCCATCCTTTCTTCTGATGATAGTGTGCATATTTTGTACATGTTGTTGTTTTTCCAGAACCTTTAAAAAAATAGAAAATAAACAACTCATTACCAGTTCAAAAAAAAAAACTAATCAAAAGAACACCTCAGAAATTTCAATCATTAGAATATATATTTTTTAACATAGCATAAATGCCTTTTAAAGCTCCAATAACAAGATGATGGTACTTGCATATAGCAGAAAACACACCTTGTAAACCCACAAACATGACCACACACGTTTTCCCCTTTTTGGGTGTAAAAGAGGGTTTCCCAGGATCCAACATTTTGCACAGCTCATTAAATATTGCCTAAACAAATGTGCACAAGGGGAAACACAGTTAGCCCTTTGTTTATACAAAAAGTATTATAATGTCATTATTTATAGAACAAGAAGATATAACAGGATTGGCTTCTTGCCTGCAGCAAACTTAACTTCATTCTAAATAATATATTTCTGGTACAAAATCAACCATCATCACAATCTTATACCTTTCCCCAACTAGAATGGAATTGCCAACATGTCAAGCGAGCACATATAAATAAAATGATGGCAATGAATTTAAATGAAAAAAAAAACAGCACAGGATTCCTAGCTTGAGCACCAGATACTTTATTATAATCGCTTCCATGGTGTCATCGTCGCCTTCATATTGGAATGGGGGATATGGACCCTATTCAACTATCGCACTCAATTGTCAACCATAACAAAGTTCAAATTGTAAGAGTCCTATTCTTGCAAACAGCCTCCATCCACAATCTATTCTATCTTCCTCTGCCGCCCCCTCCTTTGCAAAAGACAAATTTGCAAATAGCTTCTACATAGTGAACGGTTTAAATAGAAAAAATCTCTTCAAAGAGCCCCAAGTCACAGAGATGACAGGGAAAAAAGGGGTATCCAAACTCCAATTTAGAGAATTCACTTTCTGTGTGATCTAAAACTTGTTGTGAAATATTATGACAAAGATTTTTTCTTTTTTTGTTATAAAAAGAATAGTGCAAACAAGTTTACTTCAAAGTTTCTATGTAAATTGGAGCAACCATCAATTTCTATTAGTTAACGATCTCATTCGACGATATCGAATTTATCACATTGCCAAGGTCCCGAAGCCACAAAAACGATCTGAAAAGAAAGAACAGGAAGAAAAAAAGGCTATATAAACGCCAATTCGAAAAAAGGAATCACCTGCTGGATGATTCGACGCTTGTTGTGCCCGGCCGCAAGATCATCGAGATTGACAATCTTCTTGATATTAGCCTGCATATCCCGCACCATCTTGAACTGTACATCGGCCTGCAAGAGCGCCCGAGAGATCTCGTTCAGGCACTCGTTCAATACCTTCTCATCTATGACGGTGGCATTGCTCATCTGCTGCAGGGCGCGGGAGATGCTCCCGCCCAGCTGTTGTAACACCATCTTCGACAATTGCTGTGCTCCCCCCCTCTCTGCGCAACAACGAAACGCCGATCAAAAAACCTAGTCGCGAACCCAAATCAGAGACACCCCGCGCCACCAATTCATCGATGTTGGGGGGGCACAATTCGGCAGATCGAGTCGATGGCCGCGGGAAAACGAAGAAAGGGGAAGAGGCGGAGGGTGTTACCGGAAAGAGTTAAACGGGCGGCGGTGTGGCCGGCAACGATGAAGGAGCTCTCTGGGGGCAAGAAGATTGAACGGGGGTTAATTAATTAATTAAACTAAATTAATTAATTAACCACATTGGACCAATTTTAGTTATTATGTCTTTATTTATTGCATTTTTAACTCTTTAAATGTTTTGGTTAGTTCTTAAAAAATAATCATTTTATAACCAATGTAAAATTTAATAATAAACAAACGAAAATGTACGGGTGATAGGGTAGTATTTATTTAACACTAAGAATTTTAAATTGTCATTCAAATATTTAATAAATAATGATTTCCTCACTTCCCATTTGTCCAACAGATTTTAATACACTGATTTTTAACCACATAGTTTTTTTTATTCATACACACTTATTTAATTTAAATTTTATATATTATTTTTTTAATCATTTGTATTTTTATTATATTTTTCCTCTCAAATTATGGCTAATTCTTGCAAACATAAATTTATGGATTCATCGTACATACTTTTTTTAATTGAAATTTATATCATTTATATAATATAGCTATTATTTATCATTTTTTTAAAGATTGAAATTTTATTCAATTTAAAATCCTTATAAAAAATTATAAATCTAATTTAAATAATTATAATTTTTTAATTACATTTTTCTTTTTAATATCTGTTTTAATGTAAATTAAAACTAGTCATTGCCTATGCTCCCATCTTTGGACATTGGTCACATGCAAATAACATCCTTGATGATCTCGTTGTAGTGTGCGTTCCGAGGAGCACATACAATAATAATTCTTGATATTGAGTTAATTTTTAGGGAAATAGATTTTAAATTTTTTTTCAAAAATAGTTAGTTTTTTAAACTTATACCACACATAGTCATTTTTAAAATTTTCATATCAATTATAATTAAATCTCATTATTTCTTATTCAATAACAAAAAATATTTATAAAAATCTCATTTTTGTTCAAATCAACGATGATAATAAATACAAGTTATAATCTTTACTTATCTATGGTAATGATGAATAGATTTTAAAATTATTATTTTTAGTTATAGTTCAAAATGTAAAATTTTAGATTTTATTTGGGTGTTTTAAATTTTAATCTGAATTTATTATATTTAATTAGAAATTAAATTTTTTGTTTAAACCATGGTTGCATAAATCGGAATCGGAATCGGTTTTCTAGGGAGTCAGAATTAGAATTGGAATCGGGCAGAATCAGCCAAAAATTGATTTTTTTGAATCGGCCAAGAATCGATTGGAATCAGAATCGGTCCGAACCTTAAAAAATATAAAAATTTGATAACTCATGACAGAAATAGTTAAAATACATTATTATATAATTTATCAACATAAATACACAAATTCAGGTATTTATGATATTTTTATATTTATTTGGATTTTTTTAAAATTATTTTAAATTAATTATTATTTTTTATTTGTGTCAGATACGAGTCAAGTTTTAATTACAAGAATGCCACCGCTCTCCCTCTGCCTTTCTCTCCCTCGCTGCCGCCGACCGCTCCTCGCCCTGCACCCGCCGCGCCCCACCCCCTGTAACACCCCAAATCCGGTTCACCCTCGTGAACCAAACC
>JAVDBV010083090.1:871-14747 GCA_032619315.1 Piper longum | reverse complement strand
GACAACTCCACACACTTGGCTCAAAACAAAAGTCTTCCATCTCAATAGACCAAGACATGGCTCTGATACCAATTTGTAACACCCCGATTTCGGTTCACTTAAGAACCGAATCAGAAATGTTACGATCGAGTCGAGACATGTTTAATATTATTAGTCAGTGAGACTCGATCCATAAATAGATCGAAGTAACCCTCTTGGTGTCATGAGAATGGAAGACTCCAGATGTGGAGTTATCAAGATCCCTCAAAATGGAATAACCCTTTGACTAATCGAGAGCCTGTTGTGACTTACACATGCACCCTCTCACAATGTGTGCAATCCATTTTCTCCTTCTCTTTACTCATCAGAAAATTCGATAAAATTTTATCTATAAGGCTAGGAAGGCTACTTGCTATGGATCTAAATTTTTGAAAATAGCTCAAGGGTTCTCATCCTCGAGGATTCTTAATTCTAGAAAAAAAATATTACATTTAAATGGTCAAGTGAGATCGTATAAAATAACTACTTAACATGTCATGTGATATGTAAAACAAAACAATGATGGAATAGAATGATAAACCAAGAGGCGAGTCCTACGGACCTAATAGAAGTTCCAAACGTGGTCTTGCACCTGGACGGTGAGCTCCTACTCCGTACCTATACAAAAAAACTATAGACTAATACCCATGCTAACTATATAATGAATATATGAAATAGATGTATATGAATATAATCACAAACATACAATGAAAAAAGGCGCATGACAAGACATGGATAATTGCAAACTAAATGAAGAATTCAGCATAATCTATGATAACATAATTTTCCACTCAAAGCAAGGCAAACACATTATTTACTAATAATTAGAAGTATAACCAGCAACACAGGAAAAGGATTCCTAATTAACAATCAATTATGACATTTTACATCTAATTAGCATAGTAACCCTAATTATTATATTTTATATTCATTCCCCATTATGAATTCACTTTCTAATCAACTAGATAATTAACTTATACAATTATAACATTAATACACCACTTCACAATTTTAAACATAATCAATAGCATATATAATTTCATATCGAGCGATTTGAATCATCATTAATCAATATCAATTGTTAAATTGCATAAGAAATTTATTAATCACAAATAATTATCATAAAATTACAAGATTAATATCTTAACAAAAATCATAAACAATTCATAAAATTTATGGATGATATGAATAATGATTAAAATGAATTAAAAAATAAAATTGGAGGAGCGAAGGGTATCTCATAGTGATTCGAGATAAAATCGGTGATGATGGCGATAGTTGCAGCTGCCGACGGCGTCGATGGGTGGTGGCAGTGACTACCATGTGGTGAGGAGAGGGGAGGGTAGGGCATGGACTAGGAGGATGAAGTAGAGTGGACGGCCACTGGCTGAAAATTGGCTGGTGGCGACAGCAGTCGAACTGGTAGGGAAGAGGCGAGCAGGTTAGAGGAAAAGGGAAGTGTAAGAGAGGGGAAAGGAAGGGGGAAAGGGGTTGGCAAGTCGGGGCTGGTTGGCAGCGAGGTGGCAGAGGCGTGCTGCCAGTGACAACCAAAAATGGGCAAGGAGCGGCACCAGTGAACAGGGGAAGTGGAAGGAGGAGAAGGAGGGGAAAGTAGGGAGAAGGGGACGAGAGAGGGAGGCTGAACGGTGGCTGCTGGTGATGGTGCTACCGATGGTGGGGCCGTTGGCGGTGGGGTGAGGTAGGGTAAGTGGTTGGCAGTTTGGGGAGAAAAAGGGGAGGTCGGCTTGAGGAAAAAAAAAACAGGGGGAAAGAGATGTTCGACAAGTGTCTCTCTTTCTTTTTATTTTGAAATTTTTACCTCGGCTAGGATAAGACCAATTAAGTATAGAATGGGCTCTAAAAGCTTCTAAAGAGTTGTCTAAGGGCTGCTACAACATGTCAAACACATCATGGATGTGAGCAAAAATAAAAATAAAAACTAAAATATACATGTCATCTGTCGAATGACACGCCATAAAAAATACTATCACAACTAAAAATTGTAACCAAAGCGTCCTAAAATAATCAATGGCCTAAATCTAATTTCTACAATCCACTAAGAAAAATAAAATAATCATAGCATACTCTCGTATATATTGATAACCCTGTCTACTGTTGCACATCTCACACGATCATCATATACTCGGGTTTACATGTACCCTCATAGCATGTACACTTGGTTGCCCTTGGCCCCGCGCATGTGTATTGAAATGTAGATCGATCCAGATAAATGGTCTAACCGACCAGCTAGCAACTATAGAACCCTTACTCGAGTGGCGGGTTTTACACTGCCACTAAAGAGGCTACTGTTCACTATGTCCCTAGGATCATTTCCCGCTTGCACCCATGTTCCGTCTTAGTTGACTTGGTCTGGTTCTAATCACTGAGTTGGCTCAGCTCAACTTAGTCTAACTCGATGGGTTGAGTCACTAATCTTGTTTTGCTTCGTTCTTACTTTTTTCTCTTCTGTTTTAGGTGATATTAGTTTTTCTATGTTTGTTTTGGTGCACTGACCTAGTATGACATGTGTATGGAATTTTAGGTTATTTGTTAAATTATTTTATTATAATTTAATGTGCATGCTAGAGTGTATATTATTGTTTTTATATATTTTATATAATTGACTTGATGCATGATGCATGCTTTATTATTTTTATATGATTATTTGAAGCTAGATACGAGTCTTAGATTATTTTTATTTACTCCAAAACTTGTATATATTTACTCTTATCTCAATTTGCGTGTTAGATATATTGTTTCACTATTTGATGATTTGATCAAGTATACACGGTCATACATGAAACACCAGCCCCATTGGTCTGGTGATTTTATGACCGTTTGCTTCTGCCCCAACTCGGATAGCATACAGTTGGTCTAGCTCGATCAATCTAATGCTAGGTGGGTCCTTGTGTATTATTGTGTACTTGGCCATTGGGTGTATCCACTATCGAGTTGTTCGAGTCAACCCCAATAGCGGAGCTGTTGCCCGTGTTGTTATGGTTGTTTAATGTAGCTTAGGGATGTATTGTGTGTGATCTCTTTTAGAGTCGTGGAGCATGCATTCCGAATGTACCCCTTAGCCTTGGATGTGACGTAGAAGGCTCCGAGGCCAACCCTTTCTATTTCCACCTTTTCCACTCATTTCTTCTCTTTCTTCCCCCGTTTACCCAGTTCTGTGGCTAACACTGTGGTGCTCAGACCCAAAGTGGTGCTAAGTGTGTAGATTGAATGTGTCACGCGTGCTCAACACTGTGGTGCCGCTGATGTTATGAGTGTTGGTTCTACCCCTTACTAGTACCACAACGTTGCATTTAAGGAAGGCTGACCCTCCCCTCTTCTTTTATTCGCTTCCTTCTTTTGTTCTTTCTCCCTTCCCTTTCTAACTGTGTCACCACTGTAGTTGGCTCTACTTATTCCCCTCTTCTCTTCCTTCCTCCTCCCTCTTTTGGTTTTCCCCTCTCGTCGCGGTACACCATTTTCTCCCCCTTTTTCTTTTCAATTTGGCAAATCACAATAGTTTGCATGTAGATCCCACGTGTGTAGGCAATGTAGATGTATGTATTACCATCATCACTAATATATCTACTTGTTTCCCTATTGTTTGCATGAAAAATTTTCGATGTTTTCTAATTAAAAAACTGTGTTTTTATAATGAAATAATAAAATACTCATTTTGACTAAAAGTTGTAAAATTTACCAACTAATCTGCTTAATAAAGGTAGAAAAAATAAAAATATTAAGTGTTTACAATTTTTTGACCACGTATGTGCAACCTCGTTTTGCATTCCAAATTGAGTAATTAATTAAAAGTTTAAATTAATAATGCTTTAACTGTGTGTGGTTGTAAAATGGACATAGTTCAAGAATCTTAAGTTAATTGAAAATTAACTTAATTTTCATAATTTGATAAATTGTAAAAGATTAATTTTAATAAAATCTTTTACTAAAAATTACAGGTATGGATTGATTTGACGTCTCAATTTGCTCTGTTGTAGCTAATTGAATCAATATGATTCCTTACCATTTATGTTCTCTAGATCTAAAGCTGATTTGGTGAAACCATCACCATGGCTATTCTAATTAATTGAATGACACCTCAAGTCCTTTTTCATAATTTTCTATAGTTCTTGTTTTCGATTAGCGAGCCAGGTATCACAAGTTAAATTTCCTAGAATCACCCAGGCATTATATTACCTCGAATTAGTTAATAAGTATGTAGGTTGAATCCCAAAGTTTATTACATAATACACTGATATCATACGCTTAGATATCTCCAAGTTTTTTTAATAATTTTTCGGCAATATGGTTGGCATTATTAGGATTTGATTCATGATTAAAATGTAAGATTTGAGCTTTAACTTTTATGTCGGTTGCATCCCATGTCAGTTTGCCATCTTGGTTGGTCGTATCCATGTCATTGCATGCACACCATCACATAGGATTTGAGTAGGTTCGCATTCACAAGCCGTGCAAAATCGAGCTTGCTGTGGTAGGATGCGGAGCTTTCCTCACAGGTCTGTTAGGACTCCTTTCTACTTGATCTATTGTTTGTCTCTACACATTTTATATTTACGAAATAGGGCATAGTTATTACCATTTTATTGGTTTCCACAACCTACGAGGTATCGAACCAATTTCCTCATTAATAAAACTTTAAGGTTGAGATTTCTTGATGAAATTTTGAAAGCAAGATCTAGCTCAAAGTCACTTCGAATCTGTCCATGGAATCCCCTTCCCCAAGCTTATACTAAAGTTCATGTTTCAAATTTTTCTTTGTGCGCATGATGGATGGGAGTGCGACATCACCAAGGGGGCCTACTGGTACTCACCTATGGTGCTTGGTTTAACTTTTATGATTCTCGGACTTATTACCTACTAGTAGTGTTTATTTTGTCATGTTCATGTTCTCCTTCGACTATATACAAACCATGCAATGCAACACTGATTATCAGATAGGCCCTATTGGCCATAGTACTATGTAAAACTTTGATTTTCGTTCACCTAAGAGTGAAATTAGAAAGGTTATAATCGAGTTGAGTCATGTCTAAAGCTGCTAATATAGAAGACTCGATTAATAATATAGATCGAAATAACCCGCTTGTCATCCTTAGGATGGAAGACATTCCTAAATATGCATTAAAACACATCAAATATAAATAAAAGGATGAAAGAAAATAACTGCGCTCAGCTCAAGTGCGTAGAACATTTATCTGTCCTCCAACCAAAGTCGCCTCATGATCACAAGATTTGCATATATAATATGAAAACGTTAGTAACGAGTGTTACTTTTTCAAAAAATAACTAGGACAAACTTGCAAGTGGAATCTGATATTCCACGAGAAAAGAAAACAGTTTACATATTCTCCATGTGAACTCTAAAAGGGCATTTACTAAGGAGCCACCAGGTTGTAGACCTAGTAGATCTTGAACTGACTAATCTGATGATGCCTCTCTCGACATTTTCTTCTTTTTTTTTTAATCCCTTGGGACTGCTAGTATATCCTTAGCCTTCTCCTTTCCTCCATATATCTCTTGGCCGTTAGTACAAAAGCCAAGTACTATCAGGTAGTCGCCTACACTACCCTTTTAAAACACATGTCAGATGTGTGAGGAAAGTCAAAACGTTGTACTAAACAGTACCCGTAAACCCACTCATAGTATGGGCAACTTGTAATGGGTTATTATTCCTACAAGTAAAATATGTTTAAATGGCCTGTGTTAATTAGAGTCCGATAAATAACCACATAACACGTCGTGTGATCTGAAAATCAAATCCACGATAAACTAAAGCAGTAAAGATGATAAGATTATTAATAGATCAATCGTCCAAGCTTCAAGCATGATGTCTCTACGGTGAGTTCATACTTCGAAACCTACATCGAAACCCACTAATAAGTAAAATCCTGATATCTCTATAAGATGCATCTTCATGGTGTGTGCTCACATCAGCAGTGCATCCTAATAAATAAAATATGTTAAATAAACTTACAATTAAACATCAAGCACACAAAACAAGACATAAAGAAGAAAATGGCTAATAAATAAATAATAAAGAAATACTCTCATTAATAAATAAATAAATAATAAACACCTAAAAATAAATAATACTCTAATCATTAAACAATAAATAAATAAATAAATACACGAGTAAATATCACATATATTTATGTTCCAAAACATATATTTAATTAAATAAATAAATACATAATCATTCGATAAATAAATAAATAAATAAATAATTAGTTAATATTAATTAATCATGAATAATAATAGCATCATAGTCATCCAATATGGAATACAAAATTAAATACAAAAAATAATTGCATACATGAAGTGAAAAAATAGATAAATAAATAAATAAGTATATACAATTTAGTACGCATAAATAAGACTAATATTAATAAGTAAATATATCATTAATCATAATAAATAATCATGTAAACTTGTATTATAATCAATAAATACACAAATAAGAAAAAATGAATAATAATGAATAAATAAATTAATAAATAAATAAAATAAATAATAAATTAATAATATTTAAACATGCTAAATAATGTGAATATACATCTAAACTAATATAGATGTTCTCAATTTACCCAAATCGATCAAAAAATGGCCAAAAATGGGCAAAAACTAACCTTAACCTGGTCAACTACTGAAATGAATTGGGTCAGCCGATTTAACTTGGGTCTAGGTTAGTTAACCTAGTGGGGCCCACCTTTGGGTATATGCAATATATATATATATAGACAAAAAGTTTGGATCGAGGCCGTCTAAAGTCAAAACTAATAGTGACTCTATAGGTAGGAATTGAGGCAAGAATGTTAACTAGGTTTTGAAACCATGAACTCAATCATGTCAAATTTTTTGACTCAATCAAGTTAGGCCCACAAGGGAAATGCGATAGTCTGAAATCCATAAGATGCCAGTAAATGAGATACCCTGAAAATCCCTAATGGATACTAAATGTTGCAACGGCCTAGATCTAGCCATAAAACCCTGACTATCACATTAAAAAAAATTTTATACATCATGTATACACTGATAACTCATATTTCATTGTAGCATAACTAAAATTATCATCTACATGTTGGGCATAATAAGCTCATAAGACTATTTAGGCCCCATATTCATAGTCTGAAAACTGGTCTGGCTCGAGCTCACTCGAATCGGCTCGGGACTTACCCAAACCAGGCAAAACTACATTTGTGTAAAACCATAACCCGAAGCTAGGGTTTTACGCATTGTCATTTTATTGTTGAGTTACTCCAATCATATGCAGGATTATCTTAGTGTTTACGATTAGGCTCTATCAGCTATATACTTGCTTAGGATATGAAGTGATGAAGTTTCTGACTTTTATTAGTTTTCTCGTGGAGAATGATTCATCCATTTGCTAGTTGTTGATGTTTTCATTATTAGCTATTTGGGGCTCAATGACACCCGTTGCTGATGCTTTTCCCTTATATCTATGTAGGTGAGAAGCCTTGTAATTGACTCGACTGGGCACACGGATCACCAAGACTTTGGAAGGATGATGGTCAATTTTGGTGTGCCTTGCGTCTGTGGCTTTGGCCTTTTGATGTGGATGTATTATGGCCTTGTGGCCTTGTCATTGTGAGACATGAACATTGTACCCTTGGGCCTTTTATATGTCATAACATTTGCCTCTACGTGTTATTTTCCTACTAATAGTACTTCATCTGTTTTGTAGACAGAATAATCTAGGGTTGCTATTTCGTATAGGAATTGTCCAAGCCCTAGAGTCTTGCAGCTAAAGGTTAAATAAATTTAAGGTATGTTAAACCATGTTTTGTGTGTGTAGGTACATGGAATGAAGAACAAATATGGGTTGGAGGATCTTCTGGGTTGTTTGGTTTTGCATGAGAAGGGCTTAAGTGAAAACTAAGCAAACCCATTGCCTTAAAGAATGTTTGAACTATTATGAAAATGATATGGGAATGTGATATGAATGTGGCGAAACACATCTGAATGATTCTATGAGCGAGAAAAAAATGAAAATAATAAATGTTTTTTGATTGTTTTTAAAATTTGAGTCTTATACATGTGAAATTTTTTCTAGTCTCTTAGTTACAAGAGATACTATCATGTTTACTCCAGAAATCTTAGTCATTTAAGGTGTCCTAATTACATGAGCCCAGTCTTAGGAGTCGGTGTATGCATGTCGCGTGTTTTGCCTATGCATTAAAATCCCTTGGGTTTTTATCTTCGGATGCCTTTAAGTGGTTTAGGTCCCTATCAGGTCAGTTTTACATGAATTAGCATCTTCAACTTTACCAGTTCGATTCGGTATGTGATGCGAGCAAAATCAGGATTTTTACAATTTTGACATCAAAGCTAATTCATTGCTAATTAAGATAGTAACATGAGTGTGTGTGTGTGCCCGCATCTCCCAAATGAGTGACCACGATCCTATGTTGGTTGGTACGCCCGTTTTTTCATATCTTGTTCTTTTCTCACTTATGTTTTGTTCATTTTGCCTCCTGACAATTGTTTTACGTGCACTTTGTTGGAAATTGGACATAAATATATACACGAATCAGGAATTGTATCATATATTATTATTATAAGGTTGGCTAAATTAAATTGATCCACTAAAGTTAAGAGTTATGAGCCATAAATTAAGGTGTAGAATTCAATGTGTAGATATTATTTTCGTAATTTCTCTTTTGTGATGGTTGGAATTGAAATTATGAAACTCAGGCTATAAATAAGGAGGTTATGGTCCCTGAATTCATATTTGGTTTTTGTTCTGGTATCCCATTGTCCAGAACTCTAGTTTAGAAAACTAGTCTTGAATTTGGAAGATCCAAAACCCAAGTGGTCAAGACTCTAATTTCTTTATGGCGTCAGGTACGCTTCCGCTATTTTATTTATCTAGTTTATTTCTCTTGATGATTTGATATGAAGACGATCAAAATTAATACAGTTTATTTTCTAATAAGAATTTTCTAACAAGCAGCATCAGAGCCACCTTCATATCACATTATTGAGAATTAGGTTTACTTTATATTTTATGAATTATCATCGGATTTAATTCCAAAATAACGTGAGGAAATAAAGTTACAAAAGGTTATAATTTTGAAAACTCCCACATAAAGATATTTTTATAACTTTTTGGTTAACTCATATATTAAAATTAATTAAGGACTACAATATGCTACCAAAGTAGCCTCTTTTGTAGAAATTAATTTATTTTTAAATATTAATATCGTTATGAGTATTTAATTCATGTGGATATTAATCGGCCCAAAGGAAGGTTAATGTTTGGAAGAATTATATATTCATTTGTGGTAATAGATGTGGAACAATTATCAAGTTTCCATGTGGATAATAAATCGGCCCAAAGGAAGGTTTATTATTTGACAGGATTTATTGTTTATATTTTACTACACTAAGACTCATTATTGTAATAAATATGGGATAATTATCAAGTTTCCATGTGGATACTAAATCGGCCCCAAAGGAAGGTTTTTTATTTGACAGGATTTATTATCCATATTTGATTATGACATTAAAATAATAAATACGGGATAATTATCAAGTTTTCATGTGGATACCAAATCGGCCGAAAGGAAGGTTTTTTATTTGACAGGATTTATTATCCATATTTGATTATGACATTAAAATAATAAATATGAGATAATTATCAGGTTTCCATGTGAATGATAAATCGGCCCAAAGGAAGGTTTATTATTAACAGGATTTATTATCTATATTTAATTATTGTACTCCGAGTACCATTTACAAATTGATATTTCTGTCCAAAGACTAAATATTGATGTTGTGCTAGGTATCTGTCAATGAGATTAAATATTGTTTAAATTATTAATCTTATTATGGGCATGTTGTTTTTCTTTTCAGTTAGTCAATCTGCTTCTACAATTTCTGCCAACATAAATTCAGTTCCAATACTTAAACATAACTTTAATGATTGGAAAGAAAGTATAATGATTCTTCTCGGCTGCATAGATCTTGACCTTGCATTAAGGACTGAGCAACCTGGTTCTCTTAATAATAAAAGTTCTAATGAGGAAAAACGGTACATTGAGAAGTGAGAACGTTCAAATCGCATGAGTCTTATGATCATGAAGCGGAGAATTCCAGAGACCTTCAGGGGCGATGTGTCTGAAAAGGTCACTACAGCTAGTGAGTTTCTTAAAGAAATTGAAAAGCGTTTTGTAAAAAATTGATAAAGCTGAAACAAGTATGCTTTTGACGAACTTGATTTCAATGAAGTATAAAGGCAAAACAAGCATAAGGGAGTACATCTTAGAGATGCCTAACATTGCTTCAAAACTAAAAGTACTAAAGTTAGAGCTATCTGAAGATTTGCCAGTGCATTTAGTTTTAATTTCTCTTCCCGCACAAATCAGTCAATTCAAAATCAGTTATAACTGTCAAAGGGATAAATGGACTCTTAATGAGCTCATTTCTTATTGTGTGCAAGAAGAAGAAAGATTAAAGCAAGAACAGCTTGAAAGTGCTCACTTAGCTAGTACCTATAAGGATCAAAATAAGAAAAGAAAGAGGGCTAAGGATGCTGATAATGAGTCTCACAAGCAACAACAAAAGAAAGCAAATCCGGTTTCTTGCTGTTTCTTTTGTGGTAAATATGGACATATGAAGAAGGAATGCAC
The DNA here is from genome assembly GCA_032619315.1 of Piper longum. NCBI lineage: Eukaryota > Viridiplantae > Streptophyta > Magnoliopsida > Piperales > Piperaceae > Piper > Piper longum. Next base: position 4,065 of record JAVDBV010083090.1, on the reverse strand, counting down.
TAAGTACCACGCCTGGCGTGTAAAGAAAGGTTCATTTCTTAATTTTGTTTGTTTTGAGGTTAATCTAGTTTCAGTACCAATACACACTTGGTGGCTAGATTCAGGTGCTACTACTCACATAAGTGTGTCAATGCAGGGTTGCCTGAGTTACAGAAAGCCAAATGATGCTGAAAGATTCATCTATATGGGTGATGGAAAATCAGTTATAGTTGAAGCAATAGGGATTTTTAGATTATTATTGCAGACAGGATTTTATTTGGATTTGAAAGAGACATATGTAGTACCCTTTTAGACGAAATTTGGTTTCTATTTCTATATTGGACAAATCTGGTTACTCTTGTTCATTTAGAAATAATAAGTTTAGTCTTTTTCTAAATTCAAATATTGTGGGTACCGGTTCCTTGTCCTTTTATGATAATCTATATTTACTTGATACTATTGCATCTTTTAATGAAACCTTGCATGTTGAACTATGTGGTACGAAAAGAAAATTAACCAATGAGAATTCTACTTTACTATGGCATAAGCGTTTAGGACACATTTCTAAACAAAGAATTGTACGACTTATGTCAGATGGAATTCTTGATTCTCTTAATTTTGCAGATTTTCACATCTGTATTGGGTGCATTAAGGGAAAACAAACAAATATAAGGAGACTAGGTGCCAATAGATCTTCAAACGTCTTAAAACTAATACATACGGACATTTGTGGGCCCTTCCCTACGGCTTCTTGGAATGGTCAACAATATTTTATTACGTTCATAGACGATTATTCTCGTTATGGTTACCTTTATCTCATTTATGAGAAGTCTCAAGCATTGGACGTATTTAAGGCATATAAAGCTGAAGTTGAAAACCAACTTGACAAAACTATTAAGGCTATCAGATCTGATCGTGGTGGTGAATACTATGGCAGATATGATGGATCAGGTGTACAACATCTAGGACCATTTGCCAAATTTCTAGAAGAGTGTGGAATCGTCCCGCAATACACAATGCCAGGTACTCCTAGATGAAACCGAACATTAAAAGAAATGGTAAGAAGTATGATTGCTCATACTACTTTACCTGATTCACTCTGGAGTGAGGCACTAAAGACGACAGTATATCTTCTTAATAGGGTACCAACAAAAGCAACAGTTAAGACCCCTTATGAATTATGGACCGGAAAAATGCCCATTATTATGCAGCTGAAGCAAGGCCTTATAGGCCAAATAAAAGGAAATTGGACTCAAGAACTGTAAGCAGTTATTTTGTTGGGTACTCTGAACGGTCTAGAGGGTATAAGTTTTATGATCCCACAATGAGGTCATTCTTTGAGACGGGAAATGCCCAATTCTTTGAGGATGTTGGGTTTGAAGGGGGAAATAAGGTTAGAGACTTTGTCTTTGAAGAAGAAGAATCTGATTCTCTTCCCATGATTGTTCTTGATAATAATCAGGATCAGGATCATATTTCTGATGCAATTCAAGAAACAATACCAGAATCACAAGACTTTGTCGAGTTATCCCTACTCAAGTTATAACTGAAGAACAAACTCAACAACCTCAAGAGCAAATTCCATTGAGGAGATCCGCAAGAGAAAGGAGAAAAGCAATTCTAGATGATTATATTATCTTTCTCCAAGAACATGAGGATAACAATGCAATGATGGAAGATGATCCAATCAACTTTCATCAAGTCATGAAGAGTTCTAATTCTCAAAAGTGGATTGATTCCATGAATGAAGAGATGAAGTCCATGAAAACTAATGACATTTGGGATCTTGTCTTGTTGCCTGAAGGTACGAAACCTATTGGTTGCAAATGGATATTTAAAACCAAAAGGGATTTGAAGGGTAATATAGAAAGATATAAGGCTCGTCTTGTTGCGAAAGGTTTTACTCAAAAGGAAGACATTGACTATAATGAGACTTTCTCTCCAGTTTCATCAAAAGACTCATTCAGAATAATTATGGCATTAGTGGCACATTTTGATCTTGAGTTACATCAGATGGATGTAAAGACTGCGTTTCTAAATGGTGACATTGATGAAACAATTTATATGGTGCAACCAGAAAACTTTATATTAGGAAATCCACAAAATTTGGTTTGCAAATTAAAGAAATTCATCTATGGACTTAAACAAGCTCCTCGTCAATGGTATTACAAATTTCATCAAGTGATTCTCTCGTTTAGTTTTGAGATGAATGTGATTGATGATTGTATATACCATAAGTTCAGTGGGAGTAAGTACATTTTTCTGGTTTTGTATGTTGATGATATATTACTTGCCAGTAATAATATAGATTTTTTGCATGAAACCAAGAGCTTTTTGTCAAACAAATTTGAAATGAAAGATCTTGGAAATGCATCTTTTCTAACAAATACGACCTAAATTATGGTGGAAAATTTGGGGAAAGTGGCGGGTAGGATAGTAGAAGCTGCCACCTTTCGTGATTTTGGCTTCCCATATATGCTTATAGAGGCTAGTACAGAAAAACTATGCCTCATAATACTTGTCGATATACATTTTCAGAACATAAAACTTCCAAGATCATGCAAAGATATCATTTGTAGTGTAAAACCCGGGCTGTCGGCCCGAGGGTTTTTACTGTCGGTTCGGTTGTTACCTGAATCGAGTTAGTAGGGTCCGGCCCTTCTTGCTGTGGTTTGTATATGATATGTTGTAAGTTGCCCGGCCTTAGCCTCCTTCAGCATTCGGAACGTCTATTTGGATGCGGCACACCCTGCTTTATGATGTTTGGTCCAATTCAATCGTATATAGTTAGACGTTAGGATTGTGTCTCTCGCGTACCTTTTGTGTACTTACCGTATGTTTGATAACCTTTCGGACCGTCCTAACCCCTTTTGGGACATGCCGTGCAATTCCCAAATTGGACCCCGATTGCTTTAGGGTAAAACCCTTAGTTTCTTGGGTTTTGAGATAACCCAACCCATACCACTTTTAGCCAACCCAACCCACTTTTAGATAACCTAACCCAACCTATACATCTATAGGTATGGCACCCATACTCCTATTGGAATGGCACCCATACCCCATAGGTATGACACCCATACTCTATAGGTATGACACCTACACCTCTAGAGGTATGACACCCACACCTCTATGACATCACCAAGCCAACCCATACCTCTTTAGGTATGGTGCCGATGCCTATGATATCACCACCCTTCTTCTATAAAATCCACCCA